>SNQJ01S0018492.1:151192-185313 GCA_010110895.2 Picea sitchensis
GAGGCGCAGAAGTCGCAGAATCCCTTGAGGATTCGAAGAATAAGTATCGATCAACGGATGAGATCCTGTCGAAAGATCTGCGGTTATTCACGACCGTTAGATTGAAGGAATAAACGAGGGCATTAAATGCCTTAACCCTTTTTCCTTTATCTTCGTGAGTAGTGAAGAAATCAGGACCGTAGATCCCCAAGGTCCGTGAAAGAATCTAGACCGTGGATTCGTGTCCAGGCAGCTTAGGAACGGCGAAATGGAGAGACAGGTCTGAGCCGTCAGATCTTGGTCTAAACAACCGGCAAACGTTGGATCTGTCGAGAGTTGCACAAGGTTTAAACCTCACGCGAAGAACAGCAGAAGCAAAAGTCCCGAGAAGGAGTTTGTATCAGGATTTCGGCATTCGGGAGTTCGGGAGTCCGGAGGACAAGAGTCCAGGCACTCGACATCAAAAGTCCCAAAATAGCGAAAGAACCTGAGCCGTCCGTTGGAGGGAGGACACGTGTCGCAAAATCACCCATATCGGGGATTCAGACATCGAGAGTCATAGAGGGAAGTCTTTCGACTTCGCAAATGGCGAAGTCGCGAGAGAATCGCAACCGTCCATCTGAGGGGGACAGGCAGCACCTTGTCGTGTACACAGACCCTGTAGGAATCACAGAGGTCGAGGAAATCTTTCACGGTTTCAGAGAAGAGAAGCTCGGGAGGGATAGTGTCATTTTGTGCACAGAGCCTTAACTGCAAAGGTCGCAGAGGAGAAGCAAAGGCCGAGACCTTTGATGCTTAAGAAATCTTCCAAGGAGAAGGAAGAGAAGCGCATGTTCAAGGAGAAGCTACAACTGTCGTTAGATCAGTTGGAGCGAAATAGATCTGGGTCGTCGAAAAAGTACATCCAGACGCGCACAGAAGAGAGCAGAAACGGACGACAGAGAGACTTCGTGGAGAAGTGTCGAAATGTTGTGAGTCGTTGGATCGCACTGAGTTGCAAGGGAGTTAAGCCGTAGAAGCAGCCATGGGAGAAGCTGTATGGACGGTGGAGACACTTCGAGATAGAAGTGGCAAACAGCCAATAGCCGTTGGATCTTGCAGAGTTGCAAGGCGGTTAGGGTCGGTGCAGTCCCGAAGAGGTTTGAGTTCGGGATCTCGCATCTCAGGGTTTCGCAAGAAGAGAGCGCAAGAGTTGGGTGCTCCAACTCACGAAGTCGCGAAGTGCGAAGTGGCAAGGAGAAAAATCTAAACCGTTGGATCCAGGAAGGGGAGGACCGTTGGATCAGAACTCCGTGGAGATATCGTATATCAGGAGTTCGGGGGTTCGGAGGTTGGAAGGGGTCACTTTCGACCGTAGAAGTCACGAAGTGCCGAGAGCCAAAACTCGTGAGAACACGTGGCACATCCATCAGGTGAGGCCCGCGTGATTGACAGGTGGGCACGCATCGCCCAGAAAGGAGTCAACACTCTGTTGACTTCTCGCGTCTCGGAGATTCGCGAGATAGGAGCACGAAGGCTCAACGCTCCAACTCGCGAGGTTGCGAGTTGCGAGAAGTGGGAAGAGGAAGTCAACCATTGTTGACTTTCGCATCTCGGGATTTCGGAGAAGAAGAGCACGAGAGCTCGATGCTTCAACCTGCGAGGTTGCGAGTAGCGAAAAGTGTCAAAGGGAAGTCATGCATCGCATTTCCCCGAATTGCGAAAAGTCGATAAGCGCTTGGCTGGCTTAAGCGCGTAGACACGGGACAGGGTCATGTGGACAAAACCCCAAGGGGGAAACCTGCCACTCGCTAGCCCTGTCGAGGTTTGGCGCTTCGCCGTGTCGGGGTTTGCAGAGTCGAAAGACTCGACGCTCTGGTAGTGCTGAGTCGGGAAGAGCGAAAGAACGCCATACTTGTTCGGCCTGTGGTCGCGACCCACGATCACATGGAGGTGGACAAGGAAGGAACTAGCCTATGCTAAGACCCTCGTAGGTATTTCGGGAATTTTTGATCCTCGAGAATTCGACGAAAAATTTTGTTTTCCTTAGTGGGTATGTGACACCTTTGTTGGTTTCCGTTTGTTAGGCTGCTCAGGAGGCTGTGGAACTACCGGTGGGTGGGTCCCTGCCGGTGTCAGTGGTCTACGGGGAGGCTGCTCCTCTACCTGTGTTGACTCCTCTGAGCCAGTGGATCCACTGTCATGCTCCTCCTCCTCACTGTCCACACTGCCTGATGCCACCTCAATATAATGAATCTCTCCCTTGCCCAAAAACATGTGGCTTGGGACCTAAGGGTCTCTGCAGCTGAAGCAAAGCTTCATCCTCATAAGCTCTCGCCTCGTCTCATCATCCAGCTTCTCCTTGCCCTTCCATTCTCTCTGGAATGGCTTCCTGTCTCGATCCTTATGTGGTACGAAGGGTTTGGAAAAGGGTTTAGTCTTTGGCACTGAGTCTGCCAAATCTCGAGTAATGGAGACCCCTTCTAATATACAACAATTGTAGCACAATTTGTTGAGACCACGCATTGAGTACCATGAACAAGAGCGATCTGTGGAGCCCCGAGTTTGAATACCTACACTAGACCACAAGCAAAATGGTAATTTATGATCGACAAAATGCCTGCTCATACCAACTTGGATGCTATTAGATATATTTATAAAACCATATATCATATTTATTCCCAAGTCAACCTTTACATAACCTCATAATCACTACTTCTACAATTGAATAAATAGAGTTGTAACTCTTCCAGAATGGAGTCGACTATTCAAAGTTTAATTAAATTTTAATTAATCATTTACCTAATATAATCTATTCGGGTATTACAGTGCAGACTTCATAAAGGTAAATAAAGTCTCTTTGGAGTCCAAAGGATAAATTTTTCATGTTCCTCCAAGAAAGAAATCCTCTAGGAAGTCTTTAGGGCCAAGATAATTTCATTGTTTGATGGATTCTCGAGCTATAATCAAATTATTGCTTCAACCCCATATCAGCACAAAACAACCTTCAATATGCATTGAGGTAACTGCGCGCCAATTTAGTAACAATAAGAAGGAAATCAAAAGAAAATAAATTATGCATAAATAGGGCCTCTTTGGAATCTGAAGGATAATTTTCATGTTCCCCCATGGAGGACATTCTCAAGCAAGTCTTTGGGGCTGAGATTATGTCCTTGAATGACAGATTCTCGAGATCTAATCAAATTATTGTTTCAACCCCATATCAACAAAAAACAACCTTCTCTACTTGTTGGGTACTTTCACGTACAACCATATGCATGTATGCCTATTCAATGCATGAGATGCTTTCCAACGCACCATGGCTACTACCTTCAAAGGCCATATGGTAAAATTCATTGTGGTTTACCTCAATGACCTTACTATCTTTTCTTCGTAAAGTTTATTTATAGTGTTGAAAATATAGCATATCACTAAACCCAAAAAGACCACCTTTGGAGTTGTAGAGGAAAAGGTTTTTGGGAATATCATATCCAAAGGCACAGATTTCCATAGTGTTGTTATTATGAGTCTCCCTTTTCCTATCAATAAGAAAGAATTTCAATCCTTTCCCAAGGAGATTAATTTCCCAAGAAAATTCATCATATCCAAACAAGGCATTTGAGTGGATTTGCATACTGTTGTCCTTATTACAAGTCTCCCTTTGCCTATCAATATGAAAAAATTTCAATCCTTTCGCAAGAAAATTCATCACTGACTTCACATAAATTATTAAACCCATTAACAATTTCCTAAAAAAAGATGCCAAATTTGGATGGGAATTATCATCCCAAACAACTACTCGAGTCTATTGAACATGCAATCACGTATACCCCTCTCTTAGTCAACGCAGATTTTGCAAGAAGTTTTGTCATGTACACCAATGCTTCTAAGTGCACGATTTCTGCAATACTTTTGCAGAAAAACCATGGGGGATGCCTATAGCCTATTGTCTTTGAGAATAAGAACTTGAAAACTTGCCAACTAAATATCTATACATTGAAAAACGTGATTTTGTTCTATAGAAGGCATTCAAGTAGCTTAGACATTATATTCATGGTCGTATGGTAGAAGTCTTTGTACATTCCTCTCCCATTGATATAGCTTTGAACCAACCTAATATGATAAATTAGATAGTCCAAGTGTGTCATACAAATATGCAAAAATATGACCTTGAAATCAAGCCCACTAAAACCACTAAAGGGACTGCACTATCAAAATTCTTAACAACCCTTCAATATTTGCCTTGTAGCCTATCCCAAATGACCTCGTTGCCTTTAAAGGATTAGCCTTGAAACATGCCCTAGTTGTTGAGCCTTGGTGCAAAAAATTTAATTATTTTCTATAAAACATGTGTGTCCACCTACCCTAGAGGCTCAAGCTAGAATAAATATGTCAAGGACATTTTAATTGACCATGTTCTATATAGACGTGGATATGATGGTGTGTTGTTTTGATGCCTAACCCCTGCCAAGCCGATAAAACACTAAAACAAAGCCATTATGGAGTGTGTGGTGGCCATTTTTCAACCAAAATAATTGCTACCAATTTTGTACAAGATGGATATTTTCAACCCACTTTATACCAAGATTTGTTTCAGTTGGTCCGAAAGTGTGAAGCTTGCCAACCTAAAGTCACCTAACACAACGATTTGAGTGTGTCTGACATGAGGACATAGGCCCCCCAAAACAAGACACATGCGATATTAAAACATAGGCATAAAGATGTACCTTTTTTTAACAATTAGAAAATATAACTACGTGAAATGATCAAACACGTAAGAATAACCCATAGCTCATACATATAGAATCGATAATAGAACCATAAACTAGGGGATCAAAAGTTCGATACTTTTCTCATTCAATGTCGTCAAAATCTATTCCATAGATAAGATGAAATCATGAAATTGAAACACGATACTAATATATTATCATACTATAGATGTAATGTCAATGACGAATGCAAAATAAGCTAGATTTGTGGAAGAATATCTTGAGTGATGAGTCATGGGCTATATGTCATCCTCTTGTATGTCATAGCCATATCAACATAGCATACCCATATCATCAAGAAATACATCCCACATCTTCATCTTTCCCCTCAACTACTCTTCCCTCAGCGTGCATATAAAACAAAGGTTGATGTGCACATACAACAATATCTAAGTTCTGGACTTCTCAGGCACACATCAAGACACATTTTTTACACATTGTTGGTAATGTAATACTCACTCTAACATCACGCTACAGTGGTAGTCACATGATGCCATAGAGAGGAATTCATGTCATAGAAATAATTCCAAGATGCACAAATGTTAGGTATATCCGACTTAGTAATGGGCATTTTTTAAGGAAGGCATGTGAGAGATAATTTTTTTTTAGTTTTCTTCATAGAAGGAGGGGTAAAAGCCGAGTAGCAAGCATACTCAAACCACAACCAATCAATCGTTATGTTAGTAGGAGGCACCACAACCTTGTGGCTACCCCCATTGGCATAAGGATCATGGTATATTGAAACTTACATGTTGTCATGGACCACTTCTCTCAACCAATGTGCAATAGTAACTTTTTTATAAAGAGGTATTTATGGCATATCTAACTTAGTAATGGAAATTTTCTAGGAAGGTAGGTGAGAGATTTTTTATTTTTATTGCTCTGCACAGAAGCAAGGGGAAGCTAAACAGCAAGACTCACACCGCAACCAATCAACCACTATGTTAGTAGGAGGAACCACTCCCTTGTGGTTGCCCCCATTGGCATAAGGATCCATGGTATATTGGAGTCTTATATGTTGTTGTGGACCACTACTCTCAACTAATGTGGAATAATAAATTTTGTATAAAGAGGTATTTATGTCATAGAAACAATTCCAATAAGCACAAATGTCAAGCATATCCGACTTAGTAATGGGCATTTTTTAGGAAGGTGTGTAAGAGATTTTAGGAAGGCATTCATAAGAAATGGGACGAGCTTATAATAATTAATAATGTGAATGATACAAAGGATTGATTAATATATAATCAAGAAGAGCATCAAACATATAGTGTCTAAGAGACACAATTGTGCTAAAGGACACAACCCTACACTATAAATTATTTCTTTTTAAGAATGGGGTGGTAGGTGCAGGAGGGGTCATCATGAGCCCCAAAGGAACAATTGAAACATCTTCTGCATGGGGTCTTGGTATCTCAACTAACAATCAAGCAGAAGCATGTGCTTTATTACAAGGACTAAAGATCCCTATCGACTCTTGCATTCAAACACTCATAGTGGTGGGAGATTAAAAGGCCATCTTAAGCCAAATGGTAACAAATACTACCCCAATTGATAACCCTATTAGCATTGGTGATAGCTCAAGCAAAACAAGAAGCAATAAATTCACCTGCATCAAGTTTTATCATGTGTAAGGGAGAATAACCACTTAGCAAAAGGCTTTGCTAACCAAGCCACACCTTTAAAGGTGGGGGTCATTGTTATCAATGGTAAGGTTTATAATCAACCCATTCCATGAATTTTTAAATGAAGATCAAGGTACGTATCATGCATTTAAGGAGTCACAATGCATATAGTAAGGAAGCACAGTTGTATAGCAGAGTGAGTAATGAGAAAATACTCAAACCATTTCTTTGCATGCCCAGGCATTCAACTCCACACGTATTTGAATATATGGAAGGAAACTTCCCTTGTCATGGTGGGATTATGGCCCTACAACTTGGAATTCATCAGTGTAGATTTTTCTTTGCAATTCAATGCGACAGCTTGGTGAGTTTTGTTCTTTTGGCTCGGGTTGCGTGTTTGTTTTTAGTTTTCAATTGGAATGTTGGTGAGCCCCCTTCCTATTTAGAAAGGGTCGCAATGCCCTGGATTGTCTTAAGCAATAGTTATAGAGACTATGTTTGTGTTTCGATCTATCCTCCAAGGATGATTTCGCTTTTTTTCTCTAAATTGTTCTCAATTTCAAGAGGGCCTTTTCTATTGGGTGTCAACACATTCAATTTCATATCTTGCCTGAGTCGATTATGGACCTTCCAAGGGTGGAAGGAGAAACCTTCGTCCCTTTCCAGCTCAGGGACGCTCAAACCTATCTAGTTTTCTTCATTCCCGGGCTCAAGGGATTCAACTTGTGTCTCTCTTTCAAGTTGGGTGCTTGCCCCCTCTATTAGACCTCCTTTTGATTTTGAAAATATTTTTTTTGGTTGACAACTCTATTAATAGTATAGAGTACAAACAAAATCAATTATGGGTCTCTTTTGAAGTTTTACTTATACAGCTAACAGTTACGGTTCTTCTTTATTATTACAATCATTTAGCACATTAGTTGTATATATAAGATCATTGAAAGAGAGGCAATCACAGAAGCAATAGAGACACATAGATTATCCTAGGAAACCCTCATGGGGAAGAAAACCCAGCAAAAACTTCCTCAATATAGATAGACCAAAGACCGAACAGAAGATCCTCCTCTACTCCTTCACTAGGAAGAGTAGCGCACCACTTAACCAAGAGATACCAAGAGATAGACCGAAACCCTCCTTGACGTCACCCTTAGTTGTGGTAGCAGTTCCTCAAAGACTTGCACACTTCTTCATAGCTATAGAGCTAGTGTGGTGAGTGTGTCCAAATGAGGCGCTGGCCTCTCTTATAAATAGTGGTCTGGCCAGCCTATAATTAGGTCTCGGCCGACCTGTCACTTTACCCTCTTAATTTACATTTAATTGTCAAGGCACAATAGGGCCGACTTTTACTAAGGCACAATAGGGCCGACTTTTACTAAGGCACAATAGGGCCTAATTAAGTATAATAATATTATTCAACTCTCTCTCAGGTAGAATATTCTTCAAAGTTACAATATTTCAACATCTTGAGGGGATTTAAGCCGTAAGGTAAAGCACAGGAATTGGACTGGAAGCAGCACTAAGATCCTAAAAGTGAATAGGAGCTTTGTCTATTGCAAGTATTATGATGGATTACCAGAACTACAAGAGATCGGGCGTGTTCTGAGGATTCATGAGGAGTCTATTCAAGGAAATAGAACTTCAATCTTCATAGCCACAACAAAAATGCACGAGAATGAACACCAAGTTACCAGCTAGATTGCAACAATTATGGGCACTTTGGTCCAACAGAAGCGATAGATAGTTGTTATGGAAGCGGAATGCAATATGCTTAGGAACATGGTCATAAATTTGAGTAAGGGAGATCACTTTGGGGCTTCCAATCAAGTGCATTCAGACAATTCCTATTGTGAGGGACTGAAGGAAGAGGAACAATGTACCAACTAGCTAAAGATATGGAAATTGTCAAGCAGGTTTTAGACCCAATGAATGCGAAGCAGCCAACTGTCACACCTTTTGTTAAGTTTAATGTTTAACAAAGTTATTGGGATCTTAGGCTTATTTTGTAGAATCTATACCATTAAGAAATATTGGAATGTATTGCCTAAAGATCTAGATAGGTTTAGCTATATGCTAGAAGTCAGTGCTTTTTTTGGTTTTTGTTTAAAAACTCTAAATCAGAATTTTCATGTAACTCCATTGCAAGGTCTGTTGCAGTTTTTATTTACATAAAATCTCCTAGTTACCGTTAAAAAAGATTATTTATTTTTGAGAAATACATCTAATAAAGTCTATTTGGCTACATTGTTGCACTATGAGGGGTGTACCTATGCATCGAAGTCACCCAGGACTTCCACCTGCTTTAAGGGTTTTGAACTCGAGTCTCCTCGTTAATACAAACTTGATCACCTCATTGCTTGTCGCTAGACCACACTCGTGTGGGCAACAATATAATTATTAATAGAAAAAATATAATTTGAGTACATTATATTCCCTCCCATCTAGGAAGGCCTTATCCTCAAACACCTAAGAAAACAAGACAAAAAATCGTTGAAAATACAAATAACATTCACGATTTGTAGAAGCATCAATCCATCCTAGGTTGGATTTTATCGGAGATATCTATTGATAAGATTCTTGAATGGAACTTCTCTGATTATGAATCCAAGTAAGTCTTCGAAAAGAATTCGCATTGGAAGTTTGATTCCTTAAAATATAAACAAATCATCATCTTTGTTTTAATGTAATGTTGATGTTAGTAAGTTGATTGATTAGCCCGACAAGTCTAGTGCTTGGGATGATGGTAAGGTTGTCTTGCAAATTGTTTATCTTGATCTTAATTTTAGAACAATTCTTATTAATCTTAAGTTGTGAATTGATATATCCATTAGATAATTTTAATTGATTTCTCAACTAATGAAATTTTGTTCGTAACATCATTTAAATTTAGTGAGCAATGTATCAATTTTACATTTTAAACAAGAAATTTCTTATCTTTTCCAAAAACACTTTGCCAATATTCTACAATTTTTACTTGTGATATTGTTCCTTATGTTGCAATTCCCAATCTAGCACATCATTTATATCTTTTGATGAGGTACCTTCCATACACAACTTCATTGTAAGGTCATCCAATGTTATCCTCTTTTTATTATGCCAAAATAATAAATATTTTGTAATATCCAAAGAAAAAAAAACCTGATGTTTCCATATTGTTGCAACTTGCACCCAAAATAATACTGCCATCATCCCACATGGATGTAACTTTAATCTCAGATTTTAAAACATAATTGTCAATTGTCCTATCGTAGATTCTTTATTTCATACAGTTTTCACCTAAAAAATAGGATTTTGTTTATACTTGGCTCGAGTATTTGTAATTGATTGGCAAACTGAATATGAATGTAATTGCTGATTTCATACGGATTAATGGTTATTATAATATATTTTCCTTCATAGTCCCCTTAATTTTTTTAAAAGTGGAAATAACTTTTTTGAAACCATTAGGAAATCTTCCTCCTTTCTCATTCCTAGGAGCCATTTGTTCATTTCCGTCGAAAAATCCTTAATCGAAAAATCTTGGAAGTGGATTTTGACGAATTCAAGCAATCAATGCAACCTTTTTCTAACACACTAAATGGTGAAATTAGAAGACTCAACAATCAATATCAACAAACTATGGATTTGCTTCAATGAATAAGTGAACAACCTAATCCTTAATTGAAAAATCCTGGATGTCTTCTACCTTTCTCATTTTTGAGCAACAGCAACAATATACAAATCACGATCTTTTGAATACTTGACCACAAATAAATGGCTACTAGCCAAAGAAAAATAGACACAAACCAAAGGAAGTTTATTGCCACCAGTAGAACAAAATTGACCACGGACTAGCAAGGTTCGAACTTGCTCTAATACCACTTGTGTTGTACCTCACAGTAGTCACGGGATGCCATCGACACTCTTAAGAAAAGGAACAAGCCCATACCATCGAAACAACATAAATCATAATTAATAATGTGAAGGATACAAAGGATTGATTGATACGAAATCAATAAGGATATAGTGCCTAAGAGACATTATTGTGATAAAGGACATAAACCTACAATACAATTATTGATCAAATTAAAAAATTTAAACACATTACACATCTCAAGGAGCTAAGGAGTTGAAGACACTCAAGTATAATTATCACACTTATGATGGAAACAAACAATTATGGAATCCAACATGAAAAACAAATTGCTACTCAAATTGGACAATAACACTTGATAACAAGAAGGTTGCAACAAAAAAGATTGAGAATAAAGATGTAATGACTAGTAAAGACATCCAGGATGAAAGGAACACAATTTCAGACACCAACATTACAATGAAGGATTGTCAAATGTCTACATCAATGCCAAAAACCAAAGAGTAAGGAACTATAAAAATATATATCAATTGATAGAATTGTGAATAATGGATGTTAAGATGCACCAATTCATTGTGGTTTATAGATGTGAAGAGTGTGGTCTTGTTGAGTGGCAATGACCTTTTATTAATTCAATAAATAATTAGGTGTATTGCAAGGTGTTGGAACCTTGTAATGGTTGGTAAACCTAACTTGTAGAGATGCAAGGACATGGTATCGATCAACGTGTTGGTCAATGGATGGGCACGATGGTGGCTAGTGCACTATCCAACATGTCAACACGCTAGCCACCATTGTGTTAGTCAACTGCAATGCAGTAATACACAACATGTCCCTGCATCTATTACAACTTGGGCTTACCAACCATTACAAGGTTCCAACATATCCCCCCCCCCTTAAACACAACATGGAGGTCAACAATAAAATTACATCAACATCCCCCCTTAGTTTTTGGGTAGGGATTAAAACAACATGATCAATGTTAACATCCAATAAACTGATCAAGACAAGGTAAATTAACACTCTCTAAAGAGAAGCTTGAAGCACTATCACCTCTAAACAACAATCAACTCCACACAATCCTCTTTGGAAAACAATGAACCAACTCATGCACCGCGTTCACAAAATATCTTCCACATAATGGTGAAGAAACAAGAACATATGCATAAATGATCAAAATAGGAACTCAAATTCCTTTGAATGTTGTCAACAAACAATCTCCATGCTATCAAAACAAGCTCTAGTCAATCAATGTGTTATCCAACAACGTGCTAACTCAAGGTGCTCTAGTCAAATCATAATCAGATCTCAACAAGTTGGGTTCACACATCCCAACATTACAACATTAGTCATTAAAAACTATATTAGCAGCACTCCCATTAATACTCATCCATCTATCAGCACAAACTTTAGGCCACACTTTGTCACAGCGAAGTCATTCGTCAATGTACATACAACAACATCAAGTTGAGTTTACAACCCGATATCTTAGCAACATCCCCCTAAAACACAACTTGAGGGATCTCAAACACCACATATAAAACATGCCAATAACGTTGCTAAGTGTTGCCACCAACTTGCCCAACAAACACTACAATTGCAATCAATCAATCAACAAGAATAATGAGGAACGTATGGCTATACAATCAACAACATACATTTGTATGAAGTCCTCAAGCCCCTATTCAAATGCTTTCACGACCAATCATCAGTCCAACCACAATCAATCCTAGTAGTCAGCATTAGTCCAAGATTTCACCTCTTGCACCTCTTCGACAAAGATCTATAAGAATCACTCACCATTCTATTCATACTTGGACCTCTTGTCATGATGATTAGAATGTCAACATGACAAAGAATTATGTTACAGTTTAATAGAAGGCACAATATGTGATCCTACTCAACCAAAGGTGCAAGAGTGGATTCCTACTTCTCATCACCATCTATATGTGCCTCCAACTCTGCCACACTACCATCATCCAAATCAGCAATCAATATGGGATGTGATTCTTGTAACTTAGTAGAATGGCTTCCACCTACAATAAACAAAACAACAATGGCAATAGGATAACCTCCATTTGGCAAAGAAGTCTCATCAAATCCAAGTGGTTGCACTAATCGATCGCATCTCAAGTACAATCAAAACAAAAATACCCTATACATTCTTGCCAAATCCACAACTTGCATATCACATCTTACACAATTGGGGCCCATGTCACACACCCACTACAGCAACCTAGATTTTTCGTCTTTTTCTTCAAGAAACAGAACCCTTGAGACTTCTATGGGGCCTAGCGCAGACCCTCTCTTCCCTTATCCTCCTCCAAACGACCACAAGCTGGCCTTAATGCAAGCGCCTTTCGCAACTCGCAAGTCGGGAATCAAGACTCTCGACTCCCCTTTCTCCAAACACCGATACCCGAGATGCTATACGGGTATGGCTCCCTCCTCACTAGCGCCTGCTACATGTAACCGTAGGCTAAGCCAAACACTAGCACCATTCGCAGCCTCGCCAGTTGAGGTGTTGAGCTCTCGTGCTCCTCCTTCACGAATCCCCGAGACGCGAGAGGTCAATGTTGCGTGGACTCTGCCAAAGTGACGCGCACACGCCACTTGTCAACCCCGCTATACTCTGCTCACGAGCTGTGTCGCCGCCGTCCGTCGCACGAGACCTCGGCTCTCGGCGTTTCGCGGCCTTAGCGATCAAGGTGCAGCTTCTTCATCCTGCGAAACCCCAAGCCACGATAAGTCAATCAGTGGGTTGACTCCTTCCCAGTGTGACACGTGTCCACCACCGGTTACCCGCTTCCTAGGCTAAATACTAGCGCTACTCGCATCTCGCGACTTCGCGAGTTGGAGCGTTGAGCCCTCATGCTCCTTCTTCGCGAGTTCCTGAGATACAATAAGTCAACAATGGGTTTACTCCTTCCCAGGCGACATGTGTCCATCACCCGTCACTCGTTCCCACCTTTCTCTGGGCGCTTGTTGTTACGCCACCTGTCAACCACGCAGTCCCCACCTACGGACGGGTCACGTGTTTGCACGAGCCCTCGACGCTCGGCACTTCGCGACTTCTACAATCGAAAAGAAACTTCGAAAAGAAACTCCCTCAAGTTCTGAACCCCCGATAGGCGATAACCACGAAAGTTCTGATCCAACGGTTCTCCCGTGCCTTGGATCCAACGGTCACGATCACGTCGCGATCTCGCGAATCGTGAGTTCCTGCAGCCCTACCCTTGAGCACTCCAAGTCGCGAGTCAGCGAAATGCTACTCTCCTGCCGATACAAAGGCTAAGATCGACGGTCAATAGGGCTCCGTCAAATCCTTGGATCTACGGTCCGAGATCCCATCGCTACATGCGAAGGCAAGGTGTTAACGCCTACGCTCCTTCTCTACATCCATTGGTCTCGACAGATCTGGGGTATTCCCGAAAGGATTCCGACCGTTCGTCTACCAAATGATAGGGTAATCTCTCTTTATATAATTGGGCTCGCTATCCCTTCTGAGCTTGAATCACGAAATTCAACTTCTCGGGGCTTCAAACTCCCACGACTCCGAGACCTTAGAGAGCTATCCTTCCTTGCATAAGGTTTCCAGACCCGGGTCACATGAACCTTCATACGGTTCTTGGGCAATCGTCCCGAATCTTAGTCGAGTCTCTAGATAAAGGTTTGGCACGGTTCCAAGGTTTATGGGGTAATCCCCGGAGAAGAGTAATCTTGAGGAGCCTTCCCGGAACATTACGAGAGTTAAGCAAACAAGACGATTCTCAGTGGAGCGAATTCATACCCCAACCTTAATCCTTTGTACAGAAACCGACTATGGCATGTAAGCATACACAAGCATCCATTATTTCCAGTCTAACACACCAGGTAATCATTCTACACAGAAATTCTTATGCGCATATAAACATAAGCATGTATTCATGATATTCAGTTCGAAATACAAGGTATAAAACACTTATCAGATCTACCAGGCGTGATGCAACTGCTGAGAGGGGTGCTCATTTCCACCCAACCGTAGGCTCAGTGACTCCAAACAGATTTACCACTAGCCACCCCCGAGCTAGACCACGATGCTTTGAGGTTCAGTCTCCTACTTCCAGCTCAACAGAAATCAAGGACGAAGGTTACTCTCCTTCTCCTAATGCAAAAAAATAATCCAGGACGAAGGTTACTCTCCTTCTCCTGGTATTCAAAACTCCCTGCGTTTCCAGGGTTTCTCCCATCTCTTTCACAATCCCCATCGTGCGCATTGCTCTCCCTCTTACCACATTTCCTCTCTTGCCAATTTCTGTCTGCAAGGTTGCGTGTGGCGCGAATTCCATCGTCTGTGGTCAGGTCTGAGCGCTATTACGGATGGGCGGTTCACCCCCATCCCCTCATTAACTCTTGAGGAGCCTCCCCACCTACCAATCTGACGGGAAATCCATTCCAAGATCAGAGAGTTGCTTCAGTTTGTGAGCAAGTATAAACCAGTACAGTACTGGCTCAGTGGAAGTTAACGCAACCATTCCAGGTCCCTTCCACCACCTCTCATTAGCCATCGTGGTCTCTTTTAGCACATCCCCCTCCCAACAGTCATGCAACACATATTCATAACATAATTTACATTCATCGACCTTTTATACAAAGGTCCGTCAAATCAAACATTCACGTCTTTGAGTTTGCCATAGTTCTTGGCCAATATAATTATTTTTACAGACTGGGGGAAATAGGGTGTTACAGCCCAATACCTCTAGTATGTGTTTCTCAAACTCAAAAGAAATTCATGCTTTGGTAGCCAACAATACATAAGAGGAAGCCATATCATCAAGATTGTCCTTCTTATCAACATAAGCACCATCACTACTAGAAATATCATCAAAAGTATCATAAAAACATAAATAAAAATAAGACATCCAAAGGAATATTTAGTATCTTCTTCCAAAGACTCAAGGAGGTCTTGCTTCTCCCCAAATTCATCAATAAGATTTTGAAAGACACAATCTAGAGTTCCTCCCATCACATCAATCGTCATAGTCCAGTCAGCAACTTTCTCATCGTATTTCTTCAAAGCGAAGGAAACAAAGGTTTCTAATTCACTTACCTCATGTGCAAGATCCTGCTTGTACTACTTCATTTTCTAGATGGTCTTGTCCTTCTCGTCCAATGGAGAAAGAAGAAGATCGTAATCGGACTTCAATTCCTAGTACTAATCAAATAGATGTTCATATGAACCTAAAATGGAGCAGCTTCCTCACAAAGCTCAACAGTGGAGACATGCAAGAAATTTGCCTCATCCTCCAACCGAGTGTTGGTTTCCTCCAAACTATCAACCCACTCCTTAAGTTCTCCATTATGAGTCTGCAAACAAGTAATGGTAGCCTATTGAGAGATGATAGTATCTTGAAAAAAGACGACTTGTTTATTGATCCTAGCAATTGTTTCCTGTAATGAAACAAGATGATTTCCTTCTTTTTCCTCATGGTGTTTCTAGATCATCAATTTTTCCCACTTCTAATTAAGAACACCCATAACTTCAAATTTCTCTCAATCAATTCTTTAAAAAGTAGACTCACTACTGGTTGATTTTTGACTTGGTCAAATATCGACTCAATGTTTAGTCAGTTCACAATTCTAAAAACAACAATATCATCAAAATTTAATGTTCCAACCAAAATAAAACACACGAGGAGATTTGATCTTTGGTCTTTACTATGACAACAATATCGCTTCACCAATATGCTTTCAATATGTTATTCTCTAATACAACTCAACATTACAACTTGTATGATGAGAATCGCATCGTGCTAGTCTATGCCACTTACCAATGCTCGATCTACACTTTAATGTGCACACCTATCAAACATCCATGCATCAAGCACTTCAAAAGATCACACCTAGGTGTGAATTAAAATGTGTTACGCACACCAACTCAAAAAGAAAACAAACCATGCTCAAAGACTTTTCCAAAGGTGTGTGTTCATATGTCCAATGCAACAACCTACACTTGGTTTGATCACAACAATCACAACGAGTCAAGGTAAACCCATCCCTCCTTGCTACAATCACAATCAAGCTTGTTCACCTTCTTTTACTCACGTACAAATTCTCTTAATGCCAAGCCTTGCTTCACGACTAAAACAGAACCACAACTATCACTTTCAACTACAAAATTGAATTCAACAAAGGATCAATGCTACAACTTATGCCTTGAAACCGTGCATATGAATATCCTCCTAGGGCACAAAGCACTCAGCAAATACAATCACCATAACATTGACTCAAATCAATAAAACAATATGTGCACATCTACACAATATCAGAGGATCATAGCATCACCATCAATTGCATTAGAATCTCTACAACAAATTTCCCACACTTCTTTGTCAAACATGTGCGTTGTTGTCATACCCATGAAGAAATCTACATCGTGTTGTAGAAAACACAAGACATCCATTTCAATTATCTCACAACCACATATAACAATATCTTAACAATGCATATCTAGCATTAGTACATAAACAATGCTACCAAGAGAGAACACAATAACATAAGAGCCAAGCTCACAAGAATGCCAAGATATGTCGTGGGTATCTGTGATGCCCTAATGATCATCAAGCACAAGTTAAATCATCATCACAATGCATGATGATCCTCACAACATAATCTCACAATGGTTATTGATATAGATGAGGTTAAAGCCTTGTCAACGTATAGGTTTGGGTTCACATCTCAAAACCCCAATTATGGGAACACATTCCATAACCATCCACATAAGTCAGTCAAGGTACCTGATAAGTCAAGGTTACACATGTCTCAAGTGGACCTAGTCAGCTCCAATGGTCTTCAATCTGCCCAATGCACTATCCAACATGTCAATGCACTAGCCACCATCACACATGTCAATTGAGCATCATACTAATCCACACGATGTGCCTACATCTACTACAAGTTGGGTTTACTAACCATTACAAGGTTCCAACATCCCCCCTTAAACATAACTTGGAGATCAACAATAAGATTAGAAGACCATTAGCACTAACTAGTTCCACTTGAGGCATGTGTAACCCTGACTTACGTGGACAATTATGGAATGTGGTCCCATACTTGGGGTTTTGGTAAGTGAACCAAAACCCTATATATTGACACGGCTCTAGCCTCATTTGTATCAATGCCCATTGTGAGATTGTATTGTGATGATCATGGATTGCAATGATGATTTGACTTGTGCTTAATGATCCTTATAGTATCAAGTAAACCAACAACATATCTTGGCATTCTTGTGATCTTGGCTCTTAGTGTTATTATGCTCTCTCTTGGTAGAACCACTTATGTGCTAATGCTAAATATGCACTATTAAGATATGGTTATATGTGAAACTCTTACACAAACCCCTCCACCTTAAAATGCTTTGTCCTCGAAGTATTGGAAGAGGGGGATATTTATTTTTATATGCCTCATTTTCCCATGAAACGTTTCCAGCATGCAAGTCCTTCATTTGAAGAGGTATTGTCTAGATCTCAAATATTTCATGAGTCAATAAATGCCATGAAAATGATATTTTGTGACTTTTCAAGATCATTCTTAGCAACTTAGACTCTAATATCATATCAAAGAAAGACCTTAAAGGAAGTTATATTTTAATAACATGCTTCATTCCACGATCAAAATGTAGTCCTATTGGCATATGTTGAAATACGCTATCAAGGTTTTTGATATTTTAATTCATCTCTTGAATTTTAGAAGCTAATATTTTTGGGGGCGACACTCTGATATGATAACATTTTGCTATTGAGGCTAGAAGACCATTAGCACTAACTAGTTCCACTTGAGGCATGTGTAACCCTGACTTACATGGACAATTATGGAATGTGGTCCCATACTTGGGGTTTTGGTAAGTGAACCCAAACCTATATATTGACACGGCTCTAGCCTCATTTGTATCAATGCCCATTGTGAGATTGTATTGTGATGATCATGGATTGCAATGATGATTTGACTTATGCTTAATGATCCTTATAGTATCAAGTAAACCAACAACATATCTTGACAGTCTTGTGATCTTGGCTCTTAGTGTTATTTTGTTCTCTCTTGGTAGAACCACTTATGTGCTAATGCTAAATATGCACTATTAAGATATGGTTATATGTGAAACTCTAACACAAGCCCCTCCACCTTAAAATGCTTTGTCCTCGAAGTATTGGAAGAGGGGGATATTTATTTTTATATGCCTCATTTGCCCATGAAACATTTCCAACATAAATCCTTCATTTGAAGAGGTATTGTTTGGATCTCAAATATTTCATGAATCAAGAAATGTCATGAAAATGATCTTTTGTGACTTTTCAAGATCATTCTTAGCAACTTAGACTCCAATATCATATCAAAGAAAGACCTTAAAGGAAGTTATATTTTAATAACATGCTTCATTCCACAATCAAAATGTAGTCCTATTGGTAGATGTTGAAATACGCTATCAAGGTTTTTGATATTTTAATTCATCTCTTGAATTTTAGAAGCTAATATTTTGGGGGGTGACACTCTAATATGATAACATTTTGCTATGGAGGCTAGAACCTCTTTCCATGTCATTTTTCAATGAGATGTGAGGACACCAATTGGAATGGAGGGGTAAAACCATTAAGCTATACTTCTGACCTTACCAATTGAATTTGATAATTGGTTTCTCAAACTCATAGTGAAGACATCGAACTTCTCCATCCATTATGCCTCAAGATCCACATCAATTTTCAAAGGTACAGACTTCATGGTGAAAGCTTGTATAGATAACTTCACCTTGTTGCATATTCCCATACAAGGCATAGTATTTCATTAGCAACCATTACATGAAAACTTTTAACCTAATAGACAAAAAGGCTTAATCTCCTAGCAAGGCTAATATCAATGAAATTGTGTATACTTTTGAAATTTGTTAATGCTATGATATTACCTTTCTTAACATGACCCTTCACCCTAAGAGTTATAACTTTGTGTTTTAATGATTCTAGTTATTGTGGTCGAAGAAACCATTGACATGGACCCTTCTTCTTATTCCAAGCATCCATTTTCACTCTCGATAGACTTCATTTTCCTAAACTAGTTTTCATTTGTTCTCCTATACTAATAAGTTTGGATATTGCATCTAAGGGGGTTTATACTTTTAAGCCTTGGACCTTATTTCTCCTAAAAGATTGGGTACAAAGGTGACCAATCTCGTCCATTCTCTTGAATACTCATCTATTGTCTCGATCTGACAAAGACATGGTAGACTATTATAATAGTCAGCCTCTAGTTCCCAAAATCTCTTAAGGAAGTCCTTAAAGACCAAAAATAAGTATGGCAAAGTCAATGTTTTCCACCACAAATATGAAGAATGAACATCACCTTCCAATTGTAAAGACACGATTAATATTGTTTCATCTAGGGAAGTTGGAGAGTTTATCTCATGTGTTGCTCCATTTTAATAAACTGATTCAGGACTTCAAATGGGTCAACTCTATTATACTTCAAAGGTTCCAACTTAATATTTGTTTTCTAAGCAAAAAAGATCTTGTATTCAAATGTTACAACAACACCAAACTAGATTAAGGTTTAGGTTGTTCACTTAATCATTGAAGCAAATCCATAGTTTGTTCATATTGATTGTTAAATCTTCTAATGTCACCATTTAGCATGTTAAAAAAAGGTTGCATTGATTTGCTTGAATTTGTCACAATCCACTCCCATGGGGTTTGTATTCTTTCAAGGTGGCATCTTGTTAGAAATCTCAACGTGTCTTTTTTTTCCTCTGATATACATTGTTCTCTAGCTTCTAATACTTTATACTGGTTTCCTTTACCCTTTTTTACTTGATTGCCTTTGTTTTAGTAAAAAGAGGGGATATATTTTAACTTCAATGAACTCTGTTAATTCTTCTAGTTCAAAGGGAACTATATTGCAGTTTATACCACTAACAATCATGATTACTCCTCATTAGTTTCCTTATTGCACAATTTCTTTGTGGCACACAATGTTGGAGATACATAAGACTTGACAGATTAGTGTCTTTATTTCTTCTTTTTCACGCTTGGTTCCACTGCACTGCCTACTCGCATTCCTGCTCTGATAGCATCAGCATTAACATCATTTCTGCCTCCAAACTACATTAGCTTATGGGAAGAAGACCGATTTTCATAGCACTCATCAGAGTCCAAATATTAACAAAATATAAGTCTCTATTGATTTATAGAATTGTGAATGATGGATGCCAATATCCATCAATACAATGTTTATTTATACATATGGAGAGTGGGGGGACAATGGACAGTTGTGACTCTTTATCAATTAGATAAATACTTATTTAGGTATATTACAATAAACAAGTTTCCATGTGCTCATGGAAGACATCCAAAGACAATGACACCGAGGAATGTCAAAGGGAATTCCTAAAGATGTCCACAGACAGAAGAAGCAAAGAGAGTGATACAAGGACAATCAGCAAATTGATCTTGAGGAGGCATTTCACAAGAACAGAAGTGATCAAGTCCAAGTCATGGTTAGTTTTTAAATTAATGTCTCATTCTCATTCCAAACTCATAACCTTGAGCAAAATGGATTCTTCAACATTAGGCAAGTTCATTCAAGATAGCTTGAATGATGGGCAGACCAGCAAGTATCCTTGGAGTCTATGAGGGTTGCATTACATTCTAACTATTTGTCTTTTCTATATATATGAAGTAATTGCAAGGTGAATGGAAACTGATCCATAACAAGCCTCTACAAACTATTTCCCTCTAAAACCTCCATGAGCTGCGAAACCCAAGATCACACTCATGTTATAGTTGCTAAGTCACCTAGTCCATGACCGTGGTTGAATTCAGCAACATCGAAATTTGGCAAAGGTTCACTGACGCAAATAAATATGACTAAATTTGCCATTAAGTTCAGTAAAGAGAATAATCTGTGCAATTAAATGACAGATTAGTGGCGATTAAATTCATAAATAAAAGCAGAAGAAAATTTTAATCAAACCTTTTATCCATATTCTAATACAAGAAAACTATAATTTAAATATATGAGAATTGTTTTAAATATCACATTTAAATTCTCTTATATTCGAGCTGATTAAATTTGTCGAATGTGAATAATTTAATTCCCAGTGCTTGAGATTTGGTAAATTTCAATTTCAAAAAAAATCACCGAATGTGATGACTAAGGTCAGACTCCAAGACAAAAGCTTTGTAACCCTACAGGCCACCAAGTAAAAGCTCAGACCATATACCCTAGCCGGCCATCACAACAAAGAAAGCTCCATGAAACCCTTTCACAGAAACCCCACAGAAAAAAGATGAATAACACAGGCCCTGCACATTCATCCCACAGATCCCATCCATTTGCTCCCTAAGGGCAAACCCACCCCCTTGTTAAATGCAGCTCTTAATCCCTGTATAAAGCTTCCCAGCTTGAGTGTGAGAGAAACACACCTCTAAGGTTTTGGGCAATAGAAGAGGCATATAGAGGCGTGATTACTAAGAGCTATTAAATAAAGGGAATGCAATTGGCCTTTTTGGAGGTTCAAAACTTCACAGCCTAGGCAAAAAATATGTTTTCAGAATGACAAAAGGAATTGAACCAAAGAACCCTTCAGATTGGTTTCTCATATAAGGCAGAAGTGGAGAATATCACTCAGAATGTCAGAAAATGCCAGCATAAAGAAGGAATGCACGTGCTTGCATCCGTGCTCAAGTGCACGTGAAAAATAGGTGGGGCCAAGTGCAAGTCCAGGGCAACTTTGGCAGAATAGAAATTCCCCAACCCGTGGCCTCTTAGCCGAAGAGTGACTTCTATAGTGTGGCAGGAGGTTTCTGTCCATTGAAGATAATAAAAAAGAGCAGTTACCACTTGCTCGTGTTGCCCAGAAGCATTCAGTCAAAAAAACAAAGGAACATATAATGTATCTACAGCCAAAGGAAGTCCTCAAACACATAAGTACTAAGATATTAACATTCAGGAACCAAGTTCATGTGTCTTCTTCTTCGAAGAATCAACATAAAAACAAGCAACAGAAAAGGTCAGGGTTGAAGAAAGTACAATTTGATCCCCACAAGGCAAGGTTCATAACTCAAGCTTCCATCTGCTTTGCTCACAACCCACATAAAGGAATTGTCAGAAAATTGGGAAAACCACTTTGATAGGTTGCCTATCTACAATGATGTTAAAAATATTATTGGAGGGGACCAACAAGAGGAATGCTTACCTATTCTACAGAACCACTACAAATGCGGATAGGAGAATCAAGTTCTCCAACACCGATCTCAGAGAGAGTTGTCATTGGGCACGAGTAGCTAAACAATGTGAAGATTAATGTAGGTGGAAATCCTGCTAAGAATGCTGAGCTACTGTGCTAAATATCATAGAACTATGCATTTTTAACGCCAAATAGTATGAACAAAATAAAAACATGAGCACACAGCAGATGAAACCTTTGAATAAAGTGCCATGTAATTCAAGGTGACCAATATATAGACAATTGATTTGACATCTTCTGAAAAACATAACAATTCCTAACGTTATCTTCTTGTATTAAATATTCAATACAGGTTATTAAAATCCAGCTTATAATTACCTCGGTAAAATCCTGATTAGACACTGCATCAATGGATACATCCTCCTTTTTTGTCAAATTCAAAATTTCAAGAATAATATCTGTTATCTTTCTCCCTGTATTATAAGCATCCCCTACCTTCTTTGTACCTATAAAATGAATTAGAGATATTATAAAATATCAAGAAGTGGAATCCAATTGCTAGGTAAGCTCAACATAACAGATGAGTTAAATGTAGCAATTAATCACTGCAAAAATTCACAGGAATTCAACCAAAAATGTTCACATTACCAACAACTTGAACAAGCCGGTAATACACCTCTTGCCGATTCCCTCCAGATATTCTTATCCGCACGAAAGAACCAACAATTTTGGCATTGAAGCTCGTAAGGTCTTCCAGCAAATCTTCAATTAAAGTACGCCGCAAGTAAATTAACCCGATATTATAGACGTTTATTGCAGCAAAATCATTTGGATTAGATCTTGCTACTTTATCCTCCATCTTTTTACGTGACTTGCGCCTTTTATCAGTCACACTCCTGCCTACTTTCTCTTTACTGTCATCAAGTTCAATCGTGTAATCATTATCAGTTGGCGGCCCTTGACTTGAAGGTGTTGAGTTTCCTTCAGCAAAACATGACTGCTTCGAAGGAAGGTGTGATTCAAGAAGCTTTAACATCTCAAACTGTCCCACAGTTGGTTTTCCAAATAGGCTGCGCAATCTCTCATCACAAATAATCAGACTTTTCTTGCGAGGATCCTGAAGCCTATTCTCCTTTATATATGTTAGAAAGAGTTGCTGAACCTCAAAAAGAGAAATAGCCTTTTCAGCATCTTCTTTCAAATATCCAATAAACTCTAAAAGTTCCTTTGAAGCCCAACTGCTGAACTCTCTAGTCAAAGAGTTTTCTTTCCTCCTTGTCTCTGACACCAATCCTATATCATGCTGTTCCCCGAGCACCAACTTTCTGGGCCTTCTCCTTCTCTTCCTTCCAATGTTATACTGCTCCTCAACAAAATGATGCAATTCACTGTCAGAACTAGAGACTGATGCATCAATTCCATCAAATGTTTCATCTGATTCTACATCTTCAATAAAATCAGCATCCTTGAAAGGATTTGTACCCTTCAGAATCTCTTCTAATGTCAAGGATAGTTTATCCTTTAGCTCAATCCAGTAATCTTTGAACAAATACTCCCAAGTTTCCTTGTCACTGAAATCTACTTTCACCTGATGAACATATACATCATGCGGAGGTTACAAGTTGTCACAAATAATGGGATCTAACAAGCGGAAAAGACATTTCATTAATCTATATGATGTCTAAAAAAATGCTATGTTCACTACAGAACAAGTAATGGCAAGCATTTGATCCATAACCCTCTTGGTATGTTAAACATGCCAAATCAGAAGCTATTTCTAAATCACAAACATTAAAAATTAGATTTCAAAAAGATCCTTCCTATTCTTCCCTTCAAGTTCCTGGGAAACCAGCAACAGATGGCTGGAATTAACAAACAGTTCAAATTTTGCTGTACCAGTTTCCCATGTGCAGAATCATGTTCCTAGGATAGACAAGAACAAAAATGCTCAGGTACCCAGTAACAGATAGCTGGGTACTCACAAACAGCTAAAACTCAACAGCTATCATGGTTTCTGGGAACATCTACAAAACAGTCGCCAACATCCTGAACTAATAAACAACAATAAGGGTAAACATACAACTCTAATATCAAATTCTTAGCCCCAACTCAGGGGTGGCAATCCGTTCAGTGGGACTATTGTCTTGAATGTAATAGACAATTTTATGGTTCATAAACTCTTTCAAGATTCATGTATTTAGCTTAAAATTGCATTAGAGCATCATTCACTATCGAAGCTCAAAATATTAATGATGTAATGCTGATTTTAGGAGGGGCCTACTATGTTATAACTTAAAATGTAGAATTAGATAAGGTGAGATGGGATAGGCAGTTTAGGGATAAGAGTAGTCTATTCTAGGATGAGCTATATTTTGGCTGGATTTTATTCTCATCCTTAGAAGCCAATTTTGAAACAAATTTTGTACTATAAACATGTGTTCCTATGCAATACAAAAATCATCAGAGTTTAGTGTGAAATTTCCCATCTTCTCATGTCCATGTGGCTTGGAAAAACAAACTTAGTGTCAAGCTAGAGAAATAACAGTGACCATAAGCCTCTGAGAAATTTCCAATTTTAAGATGGTTGCAGATTGAAGTATATTCCGAATTTGACTAGAGTCTATTCTTTTATTCTAAAGTTAAAAGGTGTTCAAAAGGGGTCACTTCATTTTTAAGTGAAAGTTTGTTATATTAAAGGTTACTAGGCAATTTTTGGAGGAGATTCTTCTTGGTTTTTTTCAAAAGACATTTTGTAATGGTTGGAAGTAGACAAAACAATATTTTGTTGCGGCATACATAAGGTTAACAGCAAAAACTATGCCATCTAGAAATTTAAAATCAAAAAAATATTCTAGTGGTCAGAGAAAAATCGGATATTATAAGCAAAAAATAATTAAGACCCAGAAGGCACAAAGGAAAGATATGTCTTTGATGAAAAGGGAACGGAAGCACTGGCAAACATTGGTATGTCAAGTTGTCAACATCAGATGCAGTTATCCCACACAGCCAAAATGCAAACAGATGAAGGGATTCATGGAACATATTGAATTCCTTGAAGGACACTTCCAACCCAACCAGAGTCCTCTAATTGAGAAATCAGTTGTACAGTTTGACAATGAGCAAGGATGAATCAATCACAAATCGCCTTACCTAAGCAGACTGAGGGGCTGGTCTTGAAAGGCAGGCCCTGTTTCATGCAACACAGATTGTAGTTAAAAAAAGGCATGCAAATAACTGACTGGAGTAGAGAAGGGTCATGCAGTGGTGAAGGAGGAAAGGAGTATAAAATCGTTGTTACTCCGCATAAGAACAAGATTGCATTGGGAGCGGCATCACACATTGACTCCAGTACCACCAGTCACATGGCAAGCAAAAGATAGTGGTTTGCCACATTGGATGACAGTAAAATTCAGGGAGTAAAAGTTGCTATGGGAGATGACATTACACATGGTCAAAGGTCACGGAAAGGTACCTACAAAGATACCGGACAGGAAAATTAAGCAGATACATTCTATGCTGTATGTAGAAAGACTGGCAAATCATTTGCTTTTTGTGAGTCCGATCAACAACACTTCAAAGTGGAGTATGTTCAAAAGAGAGTGTCTCATAAAGGACAAACAAAAACCATTACAAGGTAGTGCCTCTAGGTGTAGAAGAAGGTGGTTTGTACAAGTTGCAGGTTCCCAAACCTTAATGGTTGAAAACATTGACAAAAGTCACCTTTGGCATCAGAGAACTTTGGCAATCTTAACCACCGAAACCTAATAATTTTGAAAAGGTTGAATATGGTTCACAGTTTGCTGCTTGTTCAACAAGAAAAGATGGGCGTGAACTTTGAAGCTTGATGTTAGGTAAGCAGCATGCAAAACAAGGTCAGAAAAGGTGCATGAAAAGCAAACAGGCAGTTGGAAATAGTACACATTGATCTTTGTGGTCCTATGAGAATGGCATCATGGGGAAGTGGCAAAATAATTTAGGAGATTTGTTGATTTCTCTAGGAAACTCCGCAAGTCAGAGGCACTACAAATATTCAAAAACTCTGGAAAAAGGACATGAGATGGACGATAAAAGAAAAAAGTATACCTCCTTAGGCTACAGTGAAGAGTCTAAGGCATGTTAAATTAAATATGAAGATCATATTTGATAATAAGATCTTATTTGTCCTACATGTAGAATCTGTCTGGGTAACAATCAGTTTAGGTCCCATTCATGGAGTGGTTGGGATGTACCATAGATTAAACGGGAAGACTACTACAGGCAGTAAGCGAAAACTTTTCTTGCATCTATTTTGGGAAAACCTTGGAACTCCCTTGAGATTCCTCCACACATTATGCATTTGACAAACTATTGACCACCTTTTGGTCATCCATGGGGATTAATATAATTTTCAGTCTTTTCAGTCTTTCTTTCTTCCTTCTTTCTGGGGTTGGTAGACAAAACCCCTTTGAATATGCCTGCTAGATTTTATGTTTTGAACACTTGTACAATGGCTGGTACTATTTTTACATGTCTTGCATCTTCATTGCATGTTTTCACTCCTGTAATAGGCAATGCCACATACTGGTAAAATTAGAGGTTATGCTAGTTAACATTTAATATTCGACAAGAACTGCATATATATTTGGATATTAAGGCTGAATACACGCAAGTAGCATCAATCATTCTATGAATGATGAGCTTTAAAAAACTTCACTGGCAGATGGTTTGACAAGATAAATCAAAGAAACGGTTTAACAGCACGGATGAAAGACGCATACCCCGTCTGAATTAACTTCTTTGTTTTCCTCTATCATGAGAACAAGCTGCATGCAGTTTTCACAAAAGCCCCTGTTTTTTCTGACACGAAGGAACTCAGAATCTTTGACGCAGACGTCACAAACTGAATATGTACAAGTGTAGCACAGGAACTTGGCCGGCTTTTCACATACAGAACATAAATGCCAACCTGAGATTCATCCATCATATGATAAGAATCTAATGTGTACATATAAAGATATTAACACTAAAAGACTTCTACAAAACAAACAATACATCTTTGTGGGCAGAAGAATAAATTACCTAGGAAAATGTTCCAATGTGTCAACCTACAGCTAGTTCTAGCATAAATGAAATTAAGATAGTCAATATACTGTCTACCCTTCTTGTTCTTGAAAGTCAAGGAAGGAAAATAGTCCCTTCGAAGCCAGTAAATACATCTATCTTCATAAATATAACTATCTCCATTTTGTCAACCTACAGCTAGTTCTAGCATAAATGCAATTAAGATAGTCCATATACTGTCTAGCCTTCTTGTCCTTGAAAGTCAATGGAAGGAAATAGTCCCTTCAAAGCTAGAAAATACATCTATCTTCGTATTAATATTATGCTCTCAAACATGGAGTCAACTTTTATCCCTGTAGCAAACCACATCACATCAAGATTGAAATCCCTGTAACATTCACCTTATATGCAATGAACATTAGAATGCATGTTCAAGTGCGACATCCATTCTGCTAATCCACACAGGAGTAATAATCAAAAAAAGATCAGATGAGCAAAGTTACATTGTTTGCGTTCCTTTTAGCATTTGATTAGCAAAAAGTCCTGAGGAAATCAACTCGTGAGAGCCAGAAGTTTGTTTTGAGAATGGTTAGCAATAAGCAAACTGAAAATGAGTAAAGAGGAGGGAGAAACTAGGATCATGCAATTTCTCGGACCTAAACATTGCAAAGTAAATTATTATCGTTTATATTTTGAATGTTTCTCTGGGCGAACATGCAACGAATGTTCGGTTTAACAGATAGTTCGTCGGTGGCAGTTCCCTGCCGATATTACAGTTTCACATATGCTGGAAAATTTTAATTTTTGAAACAGAACGTACTGCCCTAAAACCCGAAAGGGGTGCGACAAAGCTGTAAAACCTGACGCAGCTGCCTATGTCTTACTGTGTCTAGTTCGACGGATAGGTGGCGATGAGTGTCTTAACGACATAAATGCACGGCCCATTGCTACCAATTAAAACCCTCGAAAACACCAACTCACAATTCCTACCTGAAGCTCACACTTCTCCCACCAAAATGAAACCCCCTCAGCATTACACTGCTTAGCAAGAACCTACCTTGCTTAGTTCTTAGTTCCCTTTCGAAACCCTTGGCAGGAAAACCCCGAGATAGAAAGAGAGAAAGAAAGAATGGCATTGCATACCACAAGTCCACGGGCCCTTTGTTTGAAAGAAGGCTTCGTCTCGTCCAACGCAGTTTGGGTGGTAAGCCTTGGTACACGACCTGCACAGACGCACAATTCAATGAATAATTAAATGCCCGTGTTTACAAATTAATACTTGTTCATCAAGGGTTTCACGCACATTCTCGTAATATTAGAATAGAACCCCTATAATTAACATACAAAGATAGAACGAGAGAGAAAATATGATTACTTGCGATCGCAGAGAACTAAATCTCCTCCGTCGAAGCAAACAAAGCAAACGTCTTCGCCTTCCTCCGTTTTCTCCTCCGCTTTCTTCCGGAGTTGAGATGAAGACGGGGAGGGGGAAAGGGAAGGGGAGGGGGAAGAGGATTGAATTTGGAATGGAACCTGCAATTGGGATTTGGGTTTTCGGCCTCGTTTTTTCTTGCCTGGAATGTTCTCTGCAGGAGGCCTCTTGTCTGCTTGTTCTTGTTCTTGTACTTGTATTTCCTCTTCTCCTTGGTTTTCTTGGTGTTTGTCGGGACGAATTGCAGAGAGAAAGTGGGTGTCCTCGTGCCTCTCGGAGGCCTCGAAGAGTTCCAATTCCCTCTGCAACTCAGTCATCTTGTCGTTGCTGCATTCATTTGTACGAACCCCGTCGGTTGCAGTTTCCATTGAGAAATTAACCAGAATTGAGAATGGCAGGCTATTCTTCTTCTACTACTCGATGGAACTCGACCCAACTCTACAGAACAACGTAGTACTTTGGAAATGTCGAGAATTTATCTACAAAAACACCATCTTTCCTTAGTCTCACTGGACGACCAGCTTTTCCATTTGCCGATGGATACAGGGTTGCTTTGCTTTGTTTAGTATCAAAACTGGGTTCACTCGGTCACATGCAGTTCTCAAACTGCGAACACCTTTACATTGAGGTTGCAAAACAATTATTATATTTTCATGAATCGGTGTGGGGAGATTTGTGAGGCTGCCGAAATAATGACGAATCGGGGTGGAATCTCACACGCATGATGTTTTTGGGCGTCTTAACGCGCCCCTTACCCTTGAAATCTGGAAGGCTTTTCCAACTTCGACACTCTGTCTAATCAAACAAATTTATTGTGCCATATGGGTTCATAAGAGTAGCGAGTGGGGCCAGCGTCCTTAAAACTGTTGTGATGGTCCATATACCTAAGCAAAGCAAAACAACTATCCCTTAGAGCAAGCAAGTTAGGGTACCTCACAATTTTGCAAATACAAAAGTTGGTCATGCATAACATTGAGGAGGAAAGATGGTCTCTTTTGTGTAGAAAAATTGTTGGCATTTACAAATTATAATGTTGGGTTAGAATGAGTTCCATCTACGTTAAAGTGTAGAAGAACAAGAAAAAAAAGAATTGCAGTGGCTTCAAACGGATTAAAACACTTATTCTCTTTTAACTATTCATCCCAACATAGGGAAAGAGCAATAACAATAACAACATATGAATTAAAACAAGTAAACAAAAAGCTTCGTATAAGTAACAAATCAAGATAAGAAAATTTGAGGTAGTGAACCTAAATCTTATTAACAAGTCCAAATTTAGATTCAATATTTGTTTCTAGCCTATGTTTATCTCAACTCCAAAAGATAATTTGTGTAAAAAATTTATACTCCATCCATTATCGAGGACAAATAAAGTTGAAATAATAATAGAAAAGAGTGTTTGGGTGGATATTTATAGGGTTAAAAATTAAGATTAATGGTTGTGGAAAAAAATTTACCATTCATCCCAACAAATACAACAATAACATCATATAGACTAAAACAAGCAAACAAGAAGCTCCCTATAAAGAACAATCAAGACAAGAAAAATTAAGGCACTAGACCATAGATCTAGATTCATTGTTTGTCCACACCCCTATGTCTATCTCAACTCCAAAAGAAAGTGAAGGAGAAAAATGGAGGAAGGTAAAAACTTAAAGTCTATATAAAATTTACACTTCACCCATCATCACATACAAATAAAGTTGAAGATTCAATGTTTGTCCAGAGCCCTATGTCTATCTCAACTCCAAAAGAAAGTGGAGGAGAAAAATGGAGGAAAGTAAAAACTTAAAGTCTATATAAAATTTACACTCCACCCATCATTACATACAAATAAAGTTGAAATAATAATAGAAAAAGAGTGCTTGGGTGGATATTTATAAGGTGGAAAAAGAGTTAAAACTCTTTGTGAAAATTGATTAAAATAATAATAAAGGAACACTTGGAAATAAGAGCTATTTAATGCTAACTTTAACATTGAAATCAAAAGAAAAGGTTAAATAAAACAAAGTTTGAGAAATACAATTTGTTAAGTTTATATTTCCAAGAAACTAAAAGATGGCTAAAAATGAGGAGATAAGTAAAAAAAATGGAAAAATAACATTAGAGCAGTAATAAAAGATAAAAATTAAACCAAGAAAACAAAAAGAAAGAAAAAATTAAATAATAATAATAATAACAACAAATGTCCCCGAGGTGTAGGACAGTCGGTGACGGAGTGTGTTGTTAAGCCACTCCGTGATGTTAAAGTCACCGGTTCGAAACCTGTGGGGACAAAAAATCCAACCATGTTAAGGGTTGGTGTGGCTCAGGCCGGGTGCGATCCCCAGGTGATTTTGACGGCTTAGATGCCCCTGAGTCGCGGTTTCTCAAGCCACAGGTTAATCGCGTAGCCAACAGGGCCCGCACAAATTAACAAACAAAAAAAATAATAATAATAACAACAAATAAACAAAATTTATCTAATGATCAATATGGTGAATAGGTCGTAGTCTAAATGTTTTGGCCCTTTTTTCGAGATTTTTTCCAGGGATATTTGCCTGAAATCTGGCCAAATATTCTTGTATGTAGATTTGAGTGGTTAATTCTATGTAATCTGAGTATCCCATGGGTTTTTCATCACGTTGAATCCATTTTTGCATTCAAAAATGCAATTTAAACAATAGAAAATTGTGATTTCATGCAGATTTATGTCGTCGGATTCCGACGAAAAGGGAAAAAACGTAGAACAATTAGACAACGCCTAATGAATAGTGGGTTTCCAAGATTGATTAAGTTTGTACTCATCTTCCCTGTTGAAATTATTATGATGTTTTTCAGGTCCAATGATACAAGAGGAATAATAAGGTTAAGCTAGAATTTTAGTTTGATCTAGTAACTTAGAGATGTGATTATGGAAGGTGTCAATTATATGTTCTTTCAGACGGGCTTTAAATGATCTCCCAGTTTTGCCTATGTATGATTTTCCACGGGAGTAGGGAATTTTGTAAACTCCTTGGCGAAGCATGGCATTAGATTTATTCTTAGTTGCTCTACATATTTATTCAAGGGTTTTATGGGGTTTAAAGTGAGTTTTAATATTCTTTTTGGCCAAAATCTAAGGATATTTAGTTATTTGTGATTACAAGTATTTAATCTCTCTCTTTGCATGTTAAGTATATGGCCTACATTCTATTACTATGAGAATGTGTATGGAACCCTTTATCAACCAATGTTAATATCTAACCATGGGCATTTGCTTATTGATTGAATTGTGTGCATGTGCAAGTCATGTCTTCAGGCTTACCACCCGACTTATGTTGGACAAGGCAAAACCTTCTTTCAAATAAAGGAACCCTAGACTTGTGGTACATCACTCTCTAGACTTATGGTACATCATTCTTTCTTTCTTTCTTTCTTCAAGATTTCATGTTAAGAGTGTCAAAAGAGAAACTAGTCAAGGACAGATCTTGCTAGGCAATGTAAATGTATGAGGGTTTGAATTTATGGGAAGGAGTGTATGCTTTAGGTAGGAATTTTCGGTTGATAGTTTCAAGGGCTTTAACTAATAATTATGGGTTTTACATGCATAGTATTTAGACATTCCTCTCCAATGTATGCATCATACACATGGAATTAAACATAACAATACTTACACAATGGCTTCAAGTTTTACATCTTTATTGTAATTTAAACCCTTTTGGGCATTAGGGTGTTATGATCTATGTCAAAGACTCAAAATTTGAAGGGATGTGAAAGTGTATTGCTAGTAGGAATCGTCATCAATGAGTTATCCATTAAACCAAACTTTCATTATATGTTCAACTAAAAAAACATTAAAATATTTGTCAATAATTTGCATTGCAATATTTAGGTCCCTAATATTGTATGCTTCTTACCCCACTCTTAGACATTTTATTTAAGGAGAGAAAATTCTCCTAATAATAAGTGGAGTAAGTTGTCGAGAAATATAACCATTAAACACCCAAGATAACATTCACTTCTCCAATTTCTATAACATAAAATTTATCTTTGAAAAGACTATATATTTGGGATCAATACTACACCCTTAAACTAAACATTTGTAGTCAAAGATATTAAAAAATGAGTATTTAGAAATGTTCAAATAAAAACCTAATCTTTTACTTAATTTATTGTTAAAAAAAAGATTTTTTTTTGTATTAAAAATGTTAAGTATAGTGATAAGATTAATAATTACTATAACCATAACCATGTGTTATTTAATGGAAGAAGAAATTATGGAAATATGTAATAGATGACTAAACCCCTTATCATAACAAGGGATGCTAAGTGTTTTCTCATTTGTTTGCTAATGATATAATGAATTAATCCTCTAACACATTATAATTATGCAATTGTTCAGGTAAACTATCACTAGTAGGTTTACATTCTATGTCACCATATTGTAAATGTTCAATCGTATAGAGTTTCAATAAGTGTCCAAACATTACCTCTAGACAAGGGTGGAGACCATTTACCACACAAATTTGGATATTTGTGAAAAAGTTTTTAAGGCTTTTGAATTATGTAAAATTCTTCTAATGGAAAAGAATATACTTTTCTTAAAAGTTTTCATATGAATTATATACTTTTCTTAAAAGTTTCCATATGACTTTTTATGGTGAGAATTAGTGTTTTAAGGTTTTTAAATATGAAGAGAATATATTCTTTTTAAAATTTCAATGTGAATTTCAATTATTATAAACTCTAACAATGTCTTTATTTAAAAAGTTAAATTTAATTAATCACACCTTAATTACCAATTTATTTAACATTTTTACATTAATGCTCACCTTTTTTTACTTTAATGCCCATCCTTTAGCTAAAACTCTAAACCAATTCACTTCAACATTGATTCAATTTAACATCAAACATTGGAGGGTGATGCTACACAAAAGACTATGTATATGCGTAAAATCTTTTATGTGCATTTTTGCTTTACATGTGGACAAAGTTATAATATGTTTTTAATGTTCTTTCATTGCATCTTCTAACATTCCTCTTTGATGAGAAATCATCTTTCCTATTTATTAAAAAAAAATCAATAATTTCTTATAATTTTTTTAACTTAAGGATTTTGTGAAAATATCAATTATTTGGTTGTGTCTTATTATTGTTATGAAAATAGCATTTTACAAAGATTTTTTAACTCTCTACAACTGCAAAGATTTTTTACGGAGATTTTTTGAATGTTTTATTTCATGTATTGGCATGGTGCACCATTTTAATAGGTGTA
>SNQJ01S0018492.1:195187-211083 GCA_010110895.2 Picea sitchensis
CACTTTGTTTAGTGCCGGAGGAATGGCACAGATAGGTGAATGGTCCAGGTTCAACAATCAGGGACAGGCATTCCCTAGGGCGGATTCATTCTCTCCAGGTTGCACTTTGTTTAGTGTCGGAGGAATGGCCCGGATAGGAAATGGTCTAGGCTCAGAAATTGGGACAATTATTCTTCCTTGCTTGAGAAGAATAGTCTAGATAGCTCATCATCAATGTTTTACCTTCTGAGGGTAGATGCTCTTCCAAATCTCATAGATGTGAGTGGAAGAATGGCTCAGATGACTCAGTTTATATCATAAACAATGTTTTCTGTGCAGGTTGATATCAGATGATATGATTGTTATGGAGACTGTATGTCTCCGGACAGTAGATGTATACTACTGTGGTGGATGTTCCATTGATTGTGACTATATGTCACTGATCAAGTATCTGTGTGCTACTTGGTGTGGTAGTGTACCACCAGATAGTAGTTGTGTACTACTATGGATAGACATAGTTGTGTTCTATTGAATGGCATTGTTTTGATTGCCTTGAAGACTATCAATAGTGTTGGAAAATGTTTAATTAGCTAGATGGATGATCAATGGACAGAGATTTCCTAAACGAAAAATGGTCCAGGACATTTACTCTTCCAAGACATATGTCCAGATTAGAAGAATGGTTCTTGTGTCACTCTGTGGAGTGAGTGACTTATCCAGCATCATGTCTGATTACTTAGATGGAGTATGGTTTCAAGAGATGATGCAATTGATGGCACTGATAGTGATGATGGTTCTCATGATCTAGTCATGGGATAGTCTATATGACTATGTTGTTGCTACCGGGTGAATGGTATGTTTGTGCTCAATACCATTACCTTCAATACCTCCCTAGCTAGGAGGGAGTGTTGATATTATGGTAGTTGCGGGAAGTATTTACCTCCACGTGTAAACCTGACGAGAATAGAATATTCCGAGAAGCAAGAAGAAACCCTAATTAGTTGGCTAATAACCCTAGAAGACAAGTCGGCTCAAGAGGATAACTTGTATTAGGTTATTAGCCTCCAAGAGAAGAAGTCGGCTAAAGGAAATATTATATACTAAGTAAATAGGCACCCATAATGAGAAGTCGGCCCAGGCAGTTTGCCAGATTTAGTATAAATACAGGAGGCCAGTCTTCATTCTGGCAGGCATTTTCAGAACTGCAGAAGCAACACTTGTGCGCACTACAGTTGGTCAGTTTCTGCGCAAGTTTGGAGGAGAGTTGTTGTTGCAGCTAGCAGATTTCGGTTTTGGCTTGGACTATCTCTTGGTTATGGTTTGGACTCTCTGATTAGCTCTTGTTACTCTTGCTTGGTGCATTATTCTTGGAGAAAGATGTGCCACCCTTTGTTTGGCTATCTAGCCTAGGGTTTGCTTCCGGAATGATTCCCTGTCAAGGTTAAGGTGCTCAGGGGTGGATTCGGCCTATGGTTGGGTGACAATAGTGATATTGTCTATGGTTAAACGAGCACACCCATCATATTCTAGCAGTGGATGCAACTTCTAGACACCAAAACCCCAAAAAACGTCGATTAATGCCTAAAAATGGATCCAGAAGGTTTCTGACCCCAATTTTCCAAACCAGGATCTACCAATAAAATGGCCCTGCAAGTTGATTCCTCCAATTTGTCCCACTCTAAAAGAAACAAGATAGATAACAAAAAATATAATGTTTCAATCCAGATCATACCTCCCCAGTTAGGGAGAATTTTGGTCCCCAAAATATTTACTGAAGGAGGTGAGGAAATTTTACCTCTACCTTCTCCTTGGAGTACCACTTTCCTTTGCTTGGAAGTTGTCCTTTGAACCCAATCTTCAAAAGGTCATGCCACCCATGTATTGTAGTTCTGAACCACTTTTGCAAAACTGTGTCCTCTGTCAAGTCTGCATGAGCATTTGGCGCTAAATCCTCTATGGAAGGTAGCACTTGCTCCTCCTCTTGATCCAACATGGAGGGCTCATACAGTTTGATATTCTCCACATTCAATATTAAGTAAATGTGCATGTATGGGGGTAGACTGAGTCTGTAGGTATTATTTCCCACATTTTCTAATACCTCAAAAGGACCATACCGCAGAGCCTTGATCTTCTTACCAGGACCATGTACTCTTTCCTTATTCAGTTGTAACCATACTCTGTCTCCCACTCTAAATGGTCTCTCTGTTTTGTGTTGGTCATGTCTAGCCTTGTACTTTTCATGGGACTTCTTCCATGTCTCTTGTACTTGCAAATGGATCTACCTTATTTTCTCAACATTTTTTATGCCTTTAATGCATCTCCTATGAGGTCCTCCCTCTCTCCTCTTTGTTTTCCATATACAACATATAAGGGTGAAGGTGGAAAATATCCAAAGCAAGTTTCAAAAGGTGACTTGTCATTAGAAGTGTGGATTGCTCTGTTATAAGAGTGTTTTATATAGATTAGATTTTCATCCCAGGCCTTCGGATGCTTTTGATTGTAACCCCTCAAACGTTGCACCAAAGTCTCGTTGATTGCTTCCGTCTACCCATCTGTCTATGGATGGAATGTTGTAGACCTCTTCAACTTAGGGTTCATATTCTCCCACAATGTAGTCCAAAATGCACTTAGAATTTGGTATCCCTATCTGAAATGATGCTCCTTGGTATCCCAAAGTGCACCCAGACCTATTCAAAGAACAAGTTTGTTGCTTCGTTTCCCTTGATGGTATTTTTATGTGGCATGAGAATGAACATTTTGTTGAACCTCTCAACTACCACAAATAAATAGTCGTGTCCCTTCCACGTAGTTGGTAAACCTCCCACAAAATCCATGGAAATGATTTCCCAAGGTCGAGTGGGTATAGGTAAGGGATGGTATAGACCTTGCTTCCTATTATTGGGCTTACTGGTACAACAATGTGTACATCCTCTAATGTATCGTGCTACATCTTCTTGCATTCTAGGCCAATACAAATACCTTTGTAAATTGGCAATTGTCTTCCCAACACCAAAATGTCCTACAACCTTGGAGGTGTGAGCCTCTTTGATAAGTTGCAGTCATTCACCTTTAGTGACACAAAGCTTGTTGAGCTTGTAGAGTAAACCATTATGGAAATGATAATAAACCTTGCCATCACCTTCTTCTATAAGAATTTGGCCCTGTAGCTACAAAAACACCTCCTTGAAGTCCTCATCTTCTATGTATGCCTCTATGTATGCATCATGGGTAAAATGCTCTGTGTGCATTAGAGTTCTCAAAGTTGTAATCTTGGATGTGCGTGGTCGTGAAAGCATGTCTGCCAACTTGTTTGTGTTTCCCTTTTTATACGTGATGACTAGATGAAATTGTTGTAAAAACCCCATCCACTTGTAATATTGTAGCTTACTCTAGGCCTGCAAATATTGTAGTGACTAGTGATCTGTGTGGATGATGGTCTCCTTGCCCATTAGATAGTGCTTCCACTTCTTGGCACCTTGAACCAGGGCATATAGTTTCTTTTCATAGGTAGGGTAGTTGAGAACTGCCTCGTGAAATATTTCAGAATGATAGCATACCAACCTTCCTCCTTGCATCAAAATTGCTCCCATGGCATACCCACTTGCATCTGTCTCCACTTCAAAGGGATTTTGCAAGTTTGGTAGAATAAGCACTGGTGCTTGACTGATCTTTCTTTTCAACTCATCAAAATCCTTCTGATGATTCTTTCCCCACTAGAAACTCTTACCACTCATTGCTATGGCATGGAGTGGTGCAGTTTCCACTGAAAATGAAGTTATGAACTTCCACAAGTATTGTGTTGCCCCAAAAAACTCCTAACTTTAGTGAGATTTGTAGGAATTGGCCATTTCGTGATGGCCTCCATCTTTGTGAGATCTATCTTAAGCTCCCCTCCACCAATCACATATCCCAAATACACCAAAGACCACTGAGCAAACTCACATTTCTTGAGATTGGCCAGTAGTTGGTGCTTCTTCAGAGTCTCTAACACCTGCATAAGATGTGAGATGTTCTCCTCCCAACTAACACTACAAACCAATATATCATCAAAATCGACAATAACAAATGAATCTCGATAAGGGTGTAAAACATCATTCACTAGTCTCATAAATGTAGTCGGTGTGTTGCATAAACCAAATGGCATAACCAACCACTCATACAAACCTTGCCTTGAAGGCAATCTTCCATGTACCTTCTTCTTTGATTCGTACTTGGTGATATCTTGATTTCAAATCCAGCTTCATGAAGTACTTGGCATGTTACGACTAGTCCAACAGATCATCGATCCTTGGCAGAGGGTACCAATTATTCAATGTAATCTTGTCCAATGCCATGTAATGGATACACATTCTCTAAGTCCCATCCTTCTTGGGTACAACTATGATGGGTGACCCACAAGGTGAGGTACTTGGTCAAATCATACCTTGCTCCAACAACTGTTGGAATTGCTTCTTCACTTCATTCGCTTCTAAAACACACTGCCAATACAACCCAATGTTCAACAATGGGGAGTCTAGCAATAACTATATTTTTTGCTCCACATCCCTCTTGGGTGGTAGCCCTTTAGGCTCCTTGAACACTCCTCTATATTCTTGTAGCAACTCGCCCAACTGATGTTTCTACTCCTTAGTACACCCTTCTAGGGATGCCTTCACTCTCATTGACTAATCATCAGACTAATTTTCTCTTAAGAAAAGAAAAACATATTTCTTACTATAACTAATCAACTTCTTGGCTTGGTTGGTACTTGCTAGTGAGATCTTTGATTTGCCTTTATGCGCGTTAATGATGTAGGACTTCCCATCCTTGATCAATCGATACTGGTTGGCTCTTGCATGAAGATTGCATCCCTCGTATACATGTAGGGGCTTCCAAACACTAATCCAAAAACGTCAAGGGGTACTATGTCCAATTCCACTTCATCAATAAAATCATCACTTACAACAAAATTAATCTTACATTGTTTTGTTACCTTTATCTCTACATCCTTATTTACCTAATGATCTAATATTACTGACTTCATTGCAAAAAATTATAAACATGAGTTGACTTAGATCAACTTTTAAAATGTTTAATGAACAATTGAAAGGTTGAATTGAAGAAATGAACATAAAAAAATAAAGAGACAAGAAACGACAAGGTTGTTAACGGAGTTCATGCATCTTGGGCTACATCTCCGAGCCCACTTCTAATGAGTGATTGATTCACTAATATGTCAAATGATTAATTACATCAATTTGGTCTCCAACCTGCAACCAAACTTATCTTGACGTTTGCTACAGTAGTAGTGGCACTCCATAAAAACTGCTCCCCACTCTCGGGCTGCCAAGAATGTCCTCAAAACCTCACTTCTTCAATTTACACAAGAAAAACTTATATTTAATTGATACTCTCAGGTCAATCCTTTCAAGTTCCCAGCCCATGGCACAATGGTGAAAGTGCCTGGTTATATAACGGGAGGTCAAGGGGTCAAACCTCCGCCCGTTGAGGTTTTGTAGAATTGGCTAATATTACAGTTTAAATATAATAATCTTATCCTGCTATACCAAGTAAATTGGTAGGTGGGTTGGTAAAAACTATCGACTGTCRATATAGAGGTTACATGATCGATCTCCACCGACTGCCAAATTTAAACCATATGCAGATTTGTCACTTTAAATAGAGTTTATTCTATTCAATTACAACAAAGGGTTCGTTGGCGTAATGACAAACTATTGGTTTGGTTCTGATGAGGTCGGGGGTTCAAACCTGCCAATAGATTTTTTTCCAACCATATGATATGAACTCCATATCCATTTTGAGGTTGCCACATGACAACTCTTGATTGGTCCACATTGTGGATGCACAATGAGCCTGCCAAATCATTTTCCATGTCGGCAACTCGGCTATGTCAGCTCTACCACATCAACATACCACGTCAACATCTATATTGTCTACTCAACATGCCACCTATCATGTCCACATTGCCACGTTGACACCTATGTCAACTATCGTATTGTCATGTGTCAGTCCCTAGTGATGCCATGTGTGAGCCCTGTCATCATTTTTGCCTGTTTGGACAAAACTTTAGAATGCCATAGCTTTCTCATACGATGTTTGTTTGAGCCCATTCAAGTTGTGTTGGAAAGATCTCAACGAGATATTCAACATGGAGACCTCTTCATCAACATTTGAGAACATTATTTTTATCGGTAAAATATCCACCTGGATCAATCCTCCCCATTGGAAGCTTTTGGACCACCAAAAGTCTAGTTTACTCAGTAATTAAGTGAGGGTGCAACTCCCTCACTTTCATGATTTCCATCCATTGTGCTTTGTTCAGATGTATTCCTTTAATACCCACACAAAGATACTATACCTCACCCCTGCGTGAAATCCTTATCTTCTTGTCAAGAATAACATCTTCTTGTAACTCATTTAGGTATTCCGAAGCAAAATCATCAACATAATGAACTTGAATACACTCATCTTGATCCATGACCATAGGAGGTTCATACAACTTCAAGTTCTCAACATTTACAACTGAATACATTTGCATGTATGGAGGTAAATCTAACCGGAAAGCATTAGTACCAATCTTTTCTAAAATTGTAAATGGACCATACCAGATCCGTTTGAGATTTTTACCTTCACCTTTCAACCTGTCTTTGTTGATATGTAACCAAGCTTGATCACCAATTTGGAAATGATGATCCACCCGATGCTTAGCATGCCTTGCCTTATACTTGGCTTGGGTCTTCTCCAACTATTTTCGTAGTTCCTGATGCACCAATTGGATTTTTTGAATGAACTTTATGGCTTTTTCTGCATCACTCTGTCCATCCACCATAACATCGTTCCCCAAATAAAATTACAAAGGATATCTAGGAAGATATCCAAAACAAGTTTCGAATGGCGATCTTTGTGTATAAGAATGCATGGCACGATTGTAGGCATGTTGTACATAATGCAACCATCGATCCCAAATTTTACGATGTTTAATGCAATATCCTTGTAGTAAATGTACCACTGTTTTGTTTACTACCTGTGTATGTCCATCGGTCTATGGATGAAATGTAGTGCTCTTCTTCAACTTAATGTCGATCAATCCCCACAAACTTGTCCAAAACTTCCCAAGAAACCAAGAGTCTTGATCTGAAACAATAGATGTGGGTAAGACAAAATGAACCCAAACATTCTGAAAGAACATATGTGTAGTTTGCTTAGTTGTGATCTGCTTCTTACAAGGAATTATAATACACATTTTGTTGAATCTATCCAATACCACATACAAGTAATCATGACCTTTTTTAGACATAGGTAAACCCCCCACGAAATCCATAGACACACTTTCCCATGGTTGAGAAGGTACATGAAGTGGTGTATACAATCCCAATTTCTTGTTGCTTGGTTTACTAGTGGCACACATGACACACCCTTTTACATACTTGGTGATCCAAGTGGATATTGGTGGCCACCCACCTGTTCTAAATTCCTACTAGCTCATCTTAACAGTTTTCAGTTCAACACATTTCTTTATAATGGGGATATTTCTTTGTAATTGTGGGTTCTGCACTTACGGGACTGTCCTGAATCCCTACACAACATCCAGGTGGATATTGGTGGATGCCAAGCTATTCCAACTGGCTTATTTTGGAATTTTTCATGTCAGTACATCTTTATGTACTTCCAGGGCTATTTTGGGGCTCTAAACAATGTTTTCTTGTCTTATCACAATCAAACTATAGATGGAGTCAAAGTTTGGCAACATAATCCTTAGTTCTCAAAAATACCTTTCCAATGGGCTATCACGCACCTAAAATGAAGATCGTATGCAAAAGTTACGACCTCGGGAAGTTAATGTACTAACTTACCCCAACGGGGCCCATATGACTTTTGGTGTTTCATCTCCTAGGGTTAGGTTTTTGAATGTCTAGGGTTTTTGCATTCATTTTTATCATAAAAATACCTTCAGAGCCTCATTGTAATGATCTTCTTGCGAATGAGCGTAGCCGTCACATCTCTTCTTAGAGATAAAGCTGCCACCATTCTAGCAAGTCTTACACTCTATATTTTTACAATGTATGTACATTTTTTCATTAATATAAATCATTTATTGTTGTATCTCTCTGTTTCTAGCAATTTTTATGATAAACATGAATGCCAAAATCATAGACATCCAAAAACATAACCCTAGGAGATGAAACGCCAAAAGTCATGTGGGCTCCGTTGGGGTAAGTTAGTACATTAACTTCTCAGGGTTGTAACTTTTGTATACGATCTCCGTTTTAGGCGCGTGGTAACTCATTGGAAAGGTATTTTCGATAAATATGCATTATGCCATCAAACTCTAACCCCGTCTACAATTTGATTGCGGCAAGCCAATAAAACACTGTTTAGAGCCCCAAAACGGCCCTGGAAGGACAAAAATATGTATTGACATGAAAAATTCCAAAATAAGCCAGTTGGAATAGGTGGGCGGCCACTAATATCCACCTAGATGTTGTGTAGGGCTTCAATACATCCCCGTAAGTGCATAACCCACAATTATAAAGAAATGTCCCCATTACAGAGAAATATGTTGAACTAAAAACTGTCAAGATGATCTCGTTGGAATTTTGAACAAGTGGGTGGCCACCAATATCCACCTGGATCACTTGGATACAATTTCATTCATTTGAGGCCAGTAACAATACCTTTTCAACTGAGCTATTGTTTTTCCTACCCCAAAATGACTATAAATGAGAGAAGTGTGGGCTTCTCTGATTACATGAACCCTTTCATCCCTAGGAATACATAATTTACCAAGATGATACTGTAATTTGTCATACACATGATAATCTAATTCTTCTACATGAGTACCATGGGTTAACGTTTCATACACATCTTTGAAGTCTTCATCTCTAGCATAATGTTCAACATAACTTTCATGAGCTAAAGAATTATGTTGTAGTACAATAGATGCATTAATAGAAGGTATTGATAGCATGTCGACAACTTTATTTTCTATACCTTTTTTTATATTTGATGACCAAATGAAACTGATGTAAAAATCCCATCCATCTAAAATGGCTTGATTGTTGTAGCTTTGTTTGTGACTGAAGATATTGTAGTGGTTCATGATCGGTATGTATGATCATTTCTTTACCCATTAAGTAATGTTTCCATTTCTTCCCACATTGCACTAAAGCATACAACTCTTTATTGTAGGTAGGATAGTTAATTACCACTTTGGAAAAAGATCTCAAAATGGTAACAAATTGGCTTTCCTCATTGCATTAACATTACTCCCATGACATATATGTTTGCATCGGTTTCAATTTCAAATGGTTGTTATAAATTTGGCAATGCCAACATTGGTGCACTACCGATCTTCTCTTTCAAAGCATCGAAGGCTTTCTGTTGTTTGCCTCCCCACTAAAAAACTTGCTTAACACTTGTCAAAGCATGTAAAGGAGATGTGACAAATGAAAAGTTAGCAATAAACTTTCTCCAATATTAAACGCCTCCTAGGAATCTTCTCACTTCCATTGCATAATTGGGCTTGGGCCAATTTACAATGAATTCAACTTTAGATGGATCTATCTTCAATTTACCACCCCCTACAATATAACCCAAGTAAATCAAAGATGTTTTTCCAAATTCACATTTCGACATCTTTAAATACAATCTATCCTTTTTCAAGACATCCAATACTTGCTTAACATGCTTGACATGATCATCCTACATCTTACTAAAAATAAGAATGTCATTGAAGTAGACTATAACAAAATCATCAATGAATGGTCGAAAGACATCATTCATCACCCGCATGAAAGTCATATGCTCATTACACAACCCAAAAGGCATTACTAACCATTCAAATAATCCTTGTTTTGTCTTAAAAGCAGTTTTCCAAATATCACCTTGAACAATTCTTAACTAATGATATCTGCTTCTTAAGTCTAACTTAGTGAAATAGATTGCATTCTTTAACTTATCTAATAAGTCATCAATGCGAGGAAGAGGGTAACAATTCTTCCACATGATTTTGTTTAATGCTCGAAAATTGACACATATTATCCACGTGCCTTCTTTCTTTGGCACCATCACAATAGGCAACTCGCATGGAGAAGTACTTGGTCTAATGACTCCTTTATCGAGCAATTCTTGAACTTGTTTCTTGATCTCTACATTCTAGAGCACTGACAACCTATACATCCCAATGTTAGGAAGAGGAGCATCCTGCTGCAATTGTATTTCATGTTGTATCTTCGTCTTGGGAGGTAATCCTGTAGGTTCCTGGAATATCTCATCATAATTAGAAATCACTTTAACTAATTCATCTTTATAAGTTGGATCAAAACCTTTGGAAGGATCAAATTTATCCATATATTTGGCCTTTATGATCATAAGTACAAAGTTTTTGCTAGCATTCACAATTCTCTTCATTTGCCTTGTGCTAATAAGAGAGGAATTAGTTTTTATGTGATGAGCTCTCACAATATATTCAATCCCATCTTTAATAAGATGATACTTGTACTATGCTCAATAGAAGATGGCTTTCATGTCATACAAGTATGAACTAACCAATACAATCCCGCAAATGTCAAGCAACACTACATCCAACTCAACCTCATCAACAAGGTTTGAAGTAATTGCAAATCTAAGTTTACATTGTTTAGTCACTTGCAATTTAGCATTCTCACACACCCATCCCAATGGATAAGGTTTCACATGAGGTTTGGTTTCTAATCCCAAGTTCTTGATAATTGCTTATGAAATAAGATTAACTTGGGACCCACTGTCAAACAACTTATCCATTTTGGTATTCTTTGTTATGACCCTGAGGTGGAAAAGTTCACTTCATTTTTTATCACCATTTATAGTTTCAGAATTAGAATACTGAATAGAAAAGCTAGAGCTAACATTGGAGGATATATNAATATATTCAATCCCATCTTTAATAAGATGATACTTGTACTATGCTCAATAGAAGATGGCTTTCATGTCATACAAGTATGAACTAACCAATACAATCCCGCAAATGTCAAGCAACACTACATCCAACTCAACCTCATCAACAAAGTTTGAAGTAATTGCAAATCTAAGTTTACATTGTTTAGTCACTTGCAATTTAGCATTCTCACACACCCATCCCAATGGATAAGGTTTCACATGAGGTTTGGTTTCTAATCCAAAGTTCTTGATAATTGCTTATGAAATAAGATTAACTTGGGACCCACTGTCAAACAACTTATCCATTTTGGTATTCTTTGTTATGACCCTGAGGTGGAAAAGTTCACTTCATTTTTTATCACCATTTATAGTTTCAAAATTAGAATACTGAATAGAAAAGCTAGAGCTAACATTGGAGGATATATCTTTAGATCCCATAGTTGTGATCTTTGTTTCATCACCTAAGTCTGATACTAGATCCTGTTGAATTGTAGCAACATTCTTTTGTTTCCCCTTGTCTCTAAACTTCTTTGGTCGCAGTTCCAGATGCAGTTTCCAACATCTAGCCTCATCGTGTCCCTCCTTCTTACAATGGGAACATGTAGGCTTTTCACCTTCTTTCTTCATGATAGTTGTTTTCTTGCCTTTCCCTTTTTATTTAAACTTTCTTTCAACAGACTTGTGTGGCTTCTTAGACAAATCATCTCTAACATTCTTTCCTCTAGATTCAAGATGCGTATCTCGAACACAAACCTCATCCAAACTAGTCAGATTAAACATGAGGATAGTGTGTCAATGATAACTATCCAAACCACCAATAAAATTGAGAAGAGTTTCTTGCGTATACAAAGGAATGCCCAAAATTAAAGCTTTCTTCCTAAATTCTTGAGTATAACTTTGAAATCTTTGTCCTTTAGCTTGCCTTAAGTTTTGCCAATCCATTATTGGTTGTTGCATGTAGCCTAATGGATAAAATTGTTTCTTTAATGCAACAATAAACTCATACCGAGAATAAATTACTTAACCACTTTAGAGAAGATCTTCTTGAGTTCAACTCTCCTACCAGATCAAAGTTGTGCCTCCCAATCAAAGAGTGGCTAGTTGGATCTTTGCATTGTCATCAACAATTTTTTGAATCCTGCAATAGACTTCAAGCTGCTTGATCCAGTTATCCAACTTTTTTGCATTAAGTTCACCATCATATATTGGAAAATCAAACATGACATCAAGTTTCAACAAAGGCAAATTAGATGAAGTTTTCTTAGAATGCTTCTTGAAAGAATAATTTCCACTCAAACTAGGAGAGGATGACGGGGACATATGAGTCTTAGGAGGGTCACCACCACCTCATTYTCGTTCAACTTTWACAGATGAACCACCTTCCTCGGGCTTCTTTCTTTTGTGGTACAACTCTTCCACCATAGCTTTCATCGTCATGAATCATTCAAGGAAAGTTGCCTCATAACCAAAAGGATTTCCTTCTTTTGGTGACACCATTTCTTGTCTTYGAAATACACGTCCAATTGCARGATTAAMTTCTTCAAGCGATCCTTCACCACACTTGAACTTGAGCCCGGTTAACATTCACCCTTGCAAATCACGTCAAACCTGCTCTGATATTACTAAATTGATTTCAAATAATTATAAACGTGAATTGACTTAGCTCAACTTTTCAAACGCTTAATGAAGAATTGAAAGGCTGAATTGAAGAAATGAACAACAAAAAATAAAGAGACAAGAAACAACAAGGTTGTTAACGGAGTTCACCCATCTTGGGCTACATCTCCAAGTCTAGTTCCAATGAGTGACCGATCCATTAAGACGTCAAATGCTTAATTACATTAATTTTGTCTCCAACCTGCAACCAAACTTGTCTTCAGGTTTGCTACAACGGTAGTGGCACTCCAAAAAAATCACTTCCCACTCTCGGGCTGTCAAGAAATGGCCTCAAAACCTCACTTCTTCAATTTACACAAGAAAAAATCATGTTTAATTGACACTCTCAGGTCAATCCTTTCAAGTTCCCAACCCATGGCACAGTGGTAAATGCACCTGATTATATAACAGGAGGTTGAAGGGTCGAACCTCCGCTCGTTGGGATTTTGTGGAATTGGCAAATATTACATTTTAAGTATAATAATATTGTCTCGCTACACCAAGTTAATTGGTAGGTGGGTTGGTAAAAATTATCAACTATCGAAAAAAAGGTTATGGGATCGACCCCCGCCGACTGCCAAATTTAAACCATATGCATATTTGCCACTTTAAATAGAGTTTATTCTATTCNTGTCTCGCTACACCAAGTTAATTGGTAGGTGGGTTGGTAAAAATTATCAACTATCGAAAAAAAGGTTATGGGATCGACCCCCGCCGACTGCCAAATTTAAACCATATGCATATTTGCCACTTTAAATAGAGTTTATTCTATTCAATTACAACAAATGGGTTGTTGGCTAACAATAGACTGTTGGTTTGGTTCCGATGAGGTCGAGGGTTCAAACTTGCCAATGGATTTTTTTCCAACCATATGATTCGATCTCCATAGCCATTTTGAGGCTGCCACGTGGAAGATCCTGATTGGTCCACATTGCGGCTGCACAATCATCCTGCCAAATCATCTGCCATGTCAGCAACTCGGCCATGTCAGCTCTGCCACATCGAAATACCACGTCAACATTCACACTATCCAGTCAGCATGCCACTTGTCATGTATGCATTTCCACGTCAACACCTACATCAATTTTCCTACTGCCATGTGTCAGTCCCTGGTGATGCCACATGGCAACCCTGCCATCATTTTTACCTGTTTGGCCAAAACTTCATAATGCCATAACTTTCTCATACGATGTTTGTTTGAGCTCGTTCAAGTTGCGTTGGAAATCTCTCGACGAGCTCTTCAACGCGGAGACATTTTCATCAGTATTTGAGACCATTAATTTTTATCAGTAAAAGGTCCACCTGGATCACCCAACCCAATAGATAAGGGCTAGGATGATCATAAACCTCCAACGCAAGATTGTTGACCAAATCTGTTGTTATGAAATTAGCCTATGAACCAGAGTCGGACATAGCATCTATCTTGGTCTTCTTGACCCGACTCTTGATGTGGAAGAGCTTGGTCATCTCCTTCTCTTCATGGTGTTGAAGGCTACTCAAATTCACCTCCTTCTGCACAGACATGCAGAGAATATTTTCATCCACATCCAAGCTACTTTCAACTTGATTGCTTGAATATGTGGCTAAAAGATTTTTTTTTCTTTCCTTTCTTCTTGAGTTTCTTCGGGTTCACCTCTGGATGCAATTTTCAACATTTTTGCTCGACGTGGCCATCAATATTGCAATCATTGCAATGGTTGTTGAGATCTTTTCACTGATGTGTAGTGGTTGTTGTCTTCTTATCCTTTCCCCCTTTCTACTTCTTCTTCCCTTCCTTGGAAGCTTCCCGGTGCTCTTTATGCTTCAAACCACTTGGTTGCTCCTTCTTTTGGCCCATGTTTTTCAAGTACTATGCATGCACACACACCTCATCCAGTGTCCTTGGATTGAAGAGCATGACCTGCTTTCATAGATGATTGTGTAAAGCCCCCAGATACTTAAGGAGTATATATGGGTTCTTGGGAGAGATACCCAACATGATGGCCATCTTTTTGAGCTAAGTGGTGTACTCCTATACACTATACCCCTACCTCTTCTTGAAGAAGTGCCACCGGATACATTGGTCCTCTGCATACCCAATATGGTAGAATTGGGACTTTATGAGGGTTTTGAAGTCCTCCCACCTAGTTACTGGAAGATCACCCTCCAGCCTAAGTGTTTTTGTGTGGATTTCCCACCAGATCAAAGCATGACCCTCTAACTTCAATCTAACAAATGAAATTTTTTGCCCTTCATCTATATGGTGAATGCTAAAATGAACTTGTAGTTGTTGCAATCAATGATTCAATTTTAATACATCGTTCTCACCTTGGTACGACTTTATGTCCACTTTTTCTTCCATCTTGAATAAGACTGTGAAGGGTTAACAACACTCGAACTCGACTGCTCATTCTCGGATTCTTTCCGTGACTCCATTCCCGAGTCTTCTCGGTCTTCTAATTTCCCCTTCGATTTGATCTCTAAGTTAGTGTTGTGAGTGGGAAATCCCTCTACAGACTAGCACTTAGGGTTGAAATATGCATGCAGAAAAGACCTAAAGATTTCTACTTTCTACCGTCGTCCCAGACCTAATCCCCATTATTCTTAAGAAAACACATATTTAAGAAGATCAAATGAGCATACCTTATTTTGGGCATTTGATGTAGATCCTTCCTTACGCTTGATCGTTTTTTGATTGCATCTCTCCTCCCAAGGCTGACCTACATTCACATAAAACAAACAACAAACTCCACATGCATTTGATATATAGATTAATGGGTTAGAGATTCGATAAACAAGTATACAATAAACCATGAAAACCTTATATGGTGGGACAAGAAAAGTATTTCTTTATTATCAACTTCAACAAATCAACTTACAATGATGAAGCCAGCCGCTGCTCCACGAACCTGGTCCTGGGCTCCTCTTCAACTGTCCTCCAACTTCTTTGCTCTATCTTTCTCTTTGCACAAGGAAGGCTAAAGGGTTGGGTCAAAGGGAATATGCAATTGGGTATAGTTTCTTTACTGTGATTCCCCTCTTCCAAATGGGACCCCTAACCCTTCTTTTATAGGCTAGAAGAAGCTAGGTATTTGGATGAACCCTCGACCATGCATGGCCAGAAGGCTTAGTTAACTCACCCAAAGCTGTGTGTTCCGTCGGCAACTTTCTTTTTTTCGTGCTTTTGTAGGTACACGCGGGTTGTTTTGGGTCAGCGAGCGTGTACACACGTGCAGTAATAGAGCAGGGCGCGTGGGCCTTTATAAAAAGTGTTTTTAGGAAGAGTTGTTCAACAGTGCTTTGGCAAAGAAGGAATCTAAGATGGCCTGATGCCAGGTAAGCATGTCTAGTGCAAATTAGGGTTA
>SNQJ01S0018493.1:0-26156 GCA_010110895.2 Picea sitchensis
TGACGCTGCTGGTGAAAAGGGAGGCCAATTCATTGAAACTATGAAAGATGATCGATCACTACTTAGCACAAGCAGCAAGCAGATCATATCTACAATTTTTCCTAAGAAGCCCACAAATACTCCACCAGTCGACCAACAGAGTAAAGTAGGACCAAAATTGAGTATTTTTTAGAAGTATGACCTGATCAAAAAGAAAAATCAGACGTTGACCAACAACACATATGCTCAATTTTGGAAACAGACATCAGCGGCACAACACATACTATTGTCTTCATTTGATATAGAGAAGGGTATAATTCACATGGCATTTTTGCAGGCACAGGTGCCCGACCTGAAAGAAATCAATGATTACAAAAGGAAAACATTCGAGTTTCATACTAAGGATGTGCATCTTGTTGATCAAATGGATCTACATAGGAATACTGGGGAAACGATTTTTTCCATGTTGGCAAATGATTCTACTACGGCCACTAAATTACAGGTATCTTTGAGCAATGTCCAGACACATCTAAAATTAGAAAATATATCATCCTTTGCAAAAGATAACAGAATTAAGACATTGGAAGAACTGGTCCTCAAGATCGGGTATGACCTCTCAAATGTGAAAGCAGTTGAGGAGATGCTTAAAAAGAAAAATGTCGATATAGTCTCTCTGAGGAAACAGTTGAAACTGCCACCAACAGAAGATGAACAGGCAAAGGAGATAGCTGAGATATAAGGGGAAAAGGATGAGATGCTCAAGTTGATCATGGAGAAAAATGCACGTTGAAAGAGATGGAAGCAGAAATGGAAAAATTAGTGAAAGAGAAGGAACAAGAAAAGCCTATCGAAGTCATTCCTTTGAGCACAGTTCCACTCATAGGAGTAAGCACAACATCTACAGTAGAAATTCCCTCAGTAACTCCACTGACAACTCTGGAGAAGACAGTGGAACTGGAAAAATCCATGGAAGAGATGAATCTGCAAGAGACAGATATTAGCAGACTTAAAAAGGAGATTGAGAACTTTCAGGAACTCAAGTCTTCTTACCAAGCCATCTACTCCAAGGAAAAACAAACATCAGATAACCTCAAACAGGAATTGCAACAGCTTCAAAAGCAAACAGTCGTAGGCAAAACACTTGTTGAGGTTAAGGAAAATGTCTGTATGGATATCACCAAATCCATAAATGAAATATGGCCTATGGTACAAATCATGTTCGAGCAGAATGAACTAGTGCAAAGAAGCAAGTAGGCGATTGAAAAGATAAGAGGAGAATTGGGAGAGATGCCCCCAAAAGCCACTGATATCATTAAATTCCTGAATTCAAAAACCAAAGAAGAGTTAGAGGAGTTGAGAATTGAGTATAAGACAGAAACCATCCTCGAGGTCAAGAGATTCTTGAACAAGAGAGGATTGATGATACAACTGGAGGAAAAGGTCCAAGCTATGGACATAGGAGTGCAAATATTTTTCATCAAAATTGAATCTCTGCAGAAGAAAGGCCTCCCTGGCTTAAGGGTCATAAATGACAAGTTGATGACACTGTCTGATTATAAAATGAAACTAGCCACTGTGGCTAAAGATAGTTCAAAATTCTCAGGAATACAGGGCAGTATCACAGGCAAGGTGTTCTTAGAAGCTTTCTAGTCAGACATCAGCATACAGCACAAGATCCAGTACATTTTCATCACCAAACCAACTTTTGCCAAGTATACAAAGATGGTTGAAGTATACCGAAGATTTCTCAAAGCCAGCGTTCCCAGTAACCTTCGATGGGAAGATTTATGCAATCTGATCGAGTAGGGGCTGAGGTGTCCAAGCCCAGTCAGCAGTCTTGTCAAGAAAAGTCGTGTGGAGGACTCACCAACAGTTTACCCCAGAAAACAGCATGAATTTTCAACACATCATCAAATAGTTCCTAAATTTTTGTATCTTGTTGAGTGAGTTAGCTAAATTTAGATTTCCACGTCCTGATCTTTAATGACAGGATCGTATGTAATTTTTTATTATAAATACTTCAAATTTTGAAGTACCAAGGGTTGATCTTTACGCCCTGTAACCTAGAAAGAATGTAATTTTTTTCAAGAGATCTTCCAGTAATACAAAGGGACGTTTCACAGGATTCTCGCGTGTTGTTCATTGGTGATGTTATTCTTTTCTATGTTAAATGTTTTTCTCTCTCAGTTGTCATATTGTTTTCTAATCTAATCTTTTAAAGTAGCGCATGTTGCAGGATTTATCTTTGTATACCCTGTTTCTGGCTTTGAAAGATCTTAATGTTTATCTTTCTGATATTTCAGTGAAGAAATTCTTAAATGCTTCTTTACTTTAATTGATATTCTCATAGTTTATGCTATTCATCATTTTATTGCTAAAGAATCCAATGAATGCATTATATTTCCCTGTGAAAAGAATCTTTTAATTTTTGTTTAGATTTCCATCTTTATAATACAAACCCCATAGCCCAATGGAAGCGTAAACTCTTTTCAGCCAACTTAACAAAAACAACAGCAAAACTTTTCAATCTTATTTTATTTAACTAGCCTAATATATTAAAGTTAAAACATTGCTAAATCATACATAGAGATCCCTCTTTGAAGCTGGTAGGGCTAGATTCCAGTTTCGAAGTGGTTGGATAAAGTTACCTCTTGTAAATTTCTTCTACTCTGACAACCTCTGGGAATTTACAAAGTGTTAACAACGTTGATGATGAATCTCCAACAGTATAACAACAAGAAGAATTGAGTGATGATTATCTCAGAAATCTTCCAATCCTGTTTTAATGGTACACTGAAACTCCTTCTAAGAGAAAAAAAGAAAAAGAAAAAAAAAATGGTATGCTAGTTAGAGATCAATGAGAATCGATGGACAGAACCAAGGGCTGTTTGAAAAATAAAATGAGATACAATTGAGTAGTGTTCCAATAGGACAACAACATCCACAAAAGAAACATTCTGATGTAAAAAATGAGGTACATGACATCTTGTAGAAATAAAAAGAGGAGAAACCCTATCAGAAAAAACTACCCTTTCAGAAACAAAGGGGGAGAACAGTCAGTAAAAATTGAGGGAAAGTATTAAATAAAGTAAGTAGATTAAGTCTTGAAAAGACTTGATCACTACAAAAAATTGTATTAAGAAGACTACTCATTTGAAACACAAAAATCCCAATCAACTAAGATAAGAAGTTAGTAAATAAACAGGACAAGAAACCCTGTCAGGAAGAGCTACCCTTTCAGAAACAAAGGTGGAGAGTAGTCATAAGAAGAGAAAAATCATATTGATAGGAGGATTCATTCAACCATGACTGGAAGAACATGTCTGTAGGAAGATTTACCTAAGTTTAGTCTGGTAAGTAACATACAGAGCAAGACTAGTGGTCAGAGAAGTAATTATACTGACAGGTCATAGAAGAAGAAACCCTTTGCCATTGATGTCAAAGGGGGAGAGAAACTTCATAAAAGGAAAACTTCATAAGAGGAAAGCATAATCACAGGGGGAGTTTTGTATATGAATTTAGTATGTTTCCCTCAATGACAAAGGGGGATATTGTTGGACAGATTTTCATTCATGTCAACAGTCGATGTGATGATCTGTTGTTAATGATGAATTACCACATATGAGATTGGCATTGATGTCAACAAGTATATTAGTCAGCAGAAGATGCCAAACAGTATGATCGAATGACCAAAGCTCAGATGTAATAGCGCATTGCACAGAGAAGAAATACGTGATTATTGTTGATCACGATTGGATCAACAATGTTATTATGATAGCGAGAAGGAGGAGCGAACATCATGAAGATCAAAATCTCAGAAGGGAAAACGTTGTACAGAGATAGGCTGAAGCAACTCGTGATTATTGTTAATCACTATTGGATCAACAATGTTCCAATAATCAAATCTCAGAAGGAAGAACGCATTATAGAAATGTCATCGGGATCAATGGAAAGGCTGAGAAGTTGATTGATTCACAAGAAAAGCTCAGCAACCGTCCGATCAGAGTGAGAAGCCTCAACAGCCGTCGGATCATCTCAATGTGGAAGGATAGGATAAGGAGGGTTAAAAGGCTGAAATTTTGACTATCCATATAACCGTCGACCGACGGATCAAACCTGAATTCCCGTCATCTTTCGAATTCGTGTTAAATTAGAAGGGTAGGATAAGCGAGATAAAAAGGCTAAGAGTTTGACTATCCATATACATGTCAATCGTTGAATCAAACCCAAGTTCTTGTTAAGTCATCGGATCATTTTCCATTAGAAGGATCGTTGAAGAATTGGTCATTGACCATATTAAGTCATGATCGTCGAATGCATAAGAACGTGGATCAACAACCATTAGATCCAGGTAAGGTGCACACACCTTAATCATTTGGAAGTGTTAATTCCCGAAATTGCAAATATCGGAAAATCTGATATTGGGAAATCGAGAATCGAAGAAAGGAGGTGCTCACACAAGCAGTGCATACAACAGTTCACATTCAAAACAGAGTAATGCTCAGAAACAACACTAATAAAACTCCATACGAGCTATGGAAAGGAAGACCAGCAAATGTGAAGCACTTCAGAGTTTTTGGAAGAAAATGCTACATAAAAAGAGAAGATTGCAGAATGGGAAAGTTTGACTCTTGTCTTGTGTGGACAAAGGAGTACTTGTTTGTTATTCAAGTACAAGGAAAGCGTACAATTGTTACAATCTAAAGATTAAACAAAGTTGTGGAAAGCATCAACGTAAACAATTGATGAAGCGGTATGCAGAATCAAAGAGAAACAAATCAATGGAACAACTTTTGAAGAAGAAGATGAAAAAGAAGAAGAAGAGGAAGATGAGATGAAGATGAAGATGATCCGTGAGGTAGAAGAGCAAGTTCAACAAGTATCTCCAAGACACCTAGCAAGCGAGTCTGGAAGAATCATCTAGCCGGTCCAGTTATTGGAAACAAAGATCGGGAGTTGAGACTAGAAGAAAAATCTATTCACTAGAGCAGACACACCTAGCACTCTTATCTACAATTGAACCAAATTTGTTTTGAAGAAGCCCGGCCAAGGATGAATTTTGGAATAAGGCCATGGATGAAGAGTGGATCAAATAGAGAAAAATGACACTTGGGAATTGGTTCCAAGACCAAAGAATAAGAATATGATGCGGCACAAAATGGGTTTTCGGGGAATAATTGAATGAAGATGGGCGAGGTTACAAGGAACAAAGCTATATTGGTATGTAAAAGATATACCTGCAGTTGAAGGAATCGACTTTGAAGAGACATAATATGCAGTTGCCAGAGTGGAAGCAACCCGTTTGTTTTATCTTATGCATGCTCCAAAAATGTTAAGTATATCGGATGGATGTAAAATCGGCTTTTATGAATAAGCGAGCGAAGAAGAAGTCTACATTTGAACAACGGAAGAGTTCGGTTTTGGAGAGAAACCTGAGACTATGTATGTAAAATTAAAGAAAGAAGGCCTTGTATAGTATAAAACAAGCTCCTAGAGCATGAGACTCTAGACTGGATAAATATATCTGATAGAGTAGGGTTGAGAAAGGAAGTCTGAATAACAACCTCTACATCAAAGGTAAGTCAAAGGTAATATTTTATTAATTGAAGTTTATGTTGATGATATTATTTTTACAAGTACTGATGATAATGAGTTAAGCGAGAAATTTACAAAAGAAAGACATCTGACCGAATTTGAAATGTCATTATTTGGAGAACTATCCTTCTTTACAGGACTATATACGTCAAAGCAGCAAAGGAATTTTTATTTCTCAAACCAAGTATATCAGAATGCTAAAGGGTTGAATGGAAGGTGCAAACCGAGTTATCACTCCCATACAGAGCGATTTGCAAGTTGAGCAAAGATGATGATTCAAATTCTATAGATCGAGGAGGCAATATAGGTCAATGATTGGCAGCCTACTATATGTGACAGCATCTAGACGAGATGTAATGTAATGTAAATGATTGGACAGGTGGCATGATTTCAAAGAGCACCAAAGGAATCACATGTATTAGCAGTGAATAGGATCTTTAGATATCTCAAAAGAGCAGAAGAGTTTGGATTATGGTATCCAAAGAAAAAAACTTCACGCGTATGGCCTCTGAGATGTAGATTAGGCATGTTGTATTGATGATAAACGAAGCACCAATGGAGCAAAATTCTAATTAGGTCTTATCTTCAGTGATGTCATTCCAATATATTGTGATAACCACAAGTGCCATGTTATCTAAAAAAACACAGTGATGCACTCTAAGACAAAACAAATTTCAATCAAGTATCACTTCTCTGAGGAGCAGGTTCTTGAGAAAAGAACATGAGAGTTAGGTATATAGAGACAAAAGAACAAATTGGAGACATATTTACAAAACCACTTCACGAGAAGCCTTTGAATATCTTCCATGAGAGACTTGGAGTTATTTCTACTCAAAATGAATGCTTTTGAATGCTTATCTATATGTCTTAGATGTGTACGAGGAAGCACCATAAGAGACCAGTCTGTCAGGGGGTAGCCCCGGATGGAAGATACCTTTGCCATTGATGTGAAAGGGGAGATATTTATCGGATCTGAGAGGATAGAGGCATGTTTCAAAGGGGAGCATGAGTGATATGATTCGATGTTGCATCAGGTATTTGCCATCAATGCCAAAGGGAGATTGTTGATTAAGGTTGGTTGTCATTGATGTCAACCCTTGAAGAAAAGACATTAGCACAAGGTTTGGGTAATGGAACCAATAGTGTTTAGTGTAAATATGAATCATTATTGTTTGTCATGGTTGATAAAAATGAAATATGGATGGAACTCAAAGTGAGTCCCCTTATGGTGAAATCCCTCCATGGAATGGCGCTTTTGTGTGGAGTAAGAGGGCAATGATTCAATTGTGGAATAATGAGATGAAGGAGAGTGAATTTGTCAGAAAATATCCTAGATGGATAGTTCTTGTCTAATATCATTCACGGTGGTATATGTAATGTCATAATTCCTCACAGTTAAGAGTTATGGCCATGAGAAGTTGGAGACCCGAGGGTTTTAGGTAATTATTAAGTTTGTTTTATGGGTAATAGTATGATTTATGGTATATTTTTAAATAATACTATTCTATATGGATAGTACATGTAATTCCATTTATAGTGGTATGTAGAGCGTCACATAACTCCTCCCGGTTGTGAGTTATGGCCTTCTGAAGTTGGAGGACCCTCATATGTCATCTAGAAGCCCCAAAGGTCAAAGTAATCAAAGTGGTTTAAGAGATTTTAAAAGGTAAAATAATAAATTGATGATAGGTGTATTATAATTCAAAGTGGATACAAAATAGTTTTTCAATAATATTTTAATGGAGAAATTAGAAGTGGACCCAACCATAAGATAAATAAATGGAGAAAGTGGGGCCAAGTGACCTAGAAGATGTTTTTAAAGGAAGCTACTTGGAGTATAAATAAGAATAGAAACAAATTTGAAATGAAGCTTGAGATATTGAATATTTATAGGTGTGGGGTATACAAATGATATCTAAGCCATAATTCTAAGGAGAGTGAAGAAAATAGAAATTTGAAGTACAGGAAGGATAAATTATTTTGATGGTGGTGCTTTCTAGAAGTTATGTTATTTCGAGGTCATCTCTACCATTTTCTCTATAACAGTTTTTATATAATGATTCAGATCTTGAAATTGATATACAGAGTGAAAACGTATCCAAGTATCTGTGGTTAAAAATTCAACAGCAGATTCATTGTATTTTGGGAGTTACTGGCTGCTGGAAAATATGGTTGTGACCAGTCCACAGCAGAAACTAATCAAAATGGGTGTTGAATTAAACAAGTCACTAACTTATTCATAACAGATCAAATTAAGTGAGACAAAATGTTTTTTGGTTAGGGTATATTCTATAGTATTTTTGTAACATTTTTTCAGATCATTGGAGTAATAGGTTGTGAGGCACACTCTACAAAGTCGCTCTCTAGAATAAGCTAGGAATTCAGCAAGGTATGCCATTTTGATATAACTCCTTTTATTAGAGGTTTCGAGTAGTGCCACTTGGAGGAATTGCACAAAACACACTGAATACCATTGTATATCAGTGTCAAATCTTTATACATTACAAGTTCAAATTTATGATTACTTCCAAGTTAGGGTTGACTAATCCAAAACTAGGCATGAGACTAAAGAAAAGTTTGATGAAAATACTAGTCTCTTGTTTTTAAAGTTAATAAAGGTTTATGGGAATGTGATGATATACACCGAGGTCTATTGAGAGCTACAAAATCATATTTGTATAATGAAATTGATGAGGGCTTTTGGTTTAGAGAGTACATGTTGAGTACATGGTTGAGACAAATAGTTGATGAGTTGGGCGCATACATGAGGGTGTATAGTTGATGATGTTGGTACACATTGATGAGTATAGTTGATGAGTAGTTGGCATGATTAGGTACATACACTTGGCACATGGTTGGATGCACTTTTTATGGTACAAGTTGATTCTGGGTTGGTGCATGGATTATGCACTTATTTATAGTGAGGTTGATTATAGGTGTTATCACTGAAATTTAGTCCGTGCAGGCGACAAAAGAACTCAACATCATCAACCACAGGAAAACAATCATCCATGGCACAAGGATTAACTCCACGACACATCAAAGGGCCAAAACTATACAAGTTGGCTAAAAAGATTAAAAAAACGCACCGCGCCCATGGTAAACTAGCGCTTTGTCTGCAACATTATATTGTACATAGAGCATATCTTGTAGTACGTAAGGAGTCTAACCTTAAACGGCGCATTTATGGCTGAGAATTGACCTCCCAACCACTAATGGATGGCTCCCAAGTCGATTTGACATCAATCGAGCTCAATCATTGGGGAGAATTTTGGTCAAAAGACCTAAATGTGCCTAATGTGCCTCTCTTCACATTCAAAGGGGGTGCATAATAGCTCAAAGCTTGGCTATAAAAGAAGCCATGGATGATCATCATTTCTTCAAAATTCATGTAATGTTATCTTTGTTGGGATTGTTAAGAGGCTCACTCTTTAGCTTAATAGCCATTATCAACACCATTTCACCATCTCCATCTCTCATTAGGAATTGTAGTCTATTCTTTCACTCATATTTTCACCTTTCATTTGTAAAGGAAAGCATCTATTTGAGGGCCTCAAAGAGCCTCCATTGGAGAGGGAAAGGACCCAAGTCCTCTTTCCTTTGGTAATACCTCTGTAGTTTCACTAATCCCGGATCGACCTATCTATTGGTGAACTTGTTCCATTGTCACTTGTTTTTAGTTTTAGTTTCATGCTCATGTTGTTATTTAGTTCTTGTTTAATTCTTGTTAATACCTTTGTTGTTTTCTTTCTAACCTTTTGCATTACAGCAGTCATGACTAGAAGAGCCCAACTAGGCATGTAAGTGCTCACTTTTGCTCACACACATTGTGAAAACCTGTGAACAATAGGTTAAAGCATGGTTGATGCACTTGTTTATAGTAAAGGTTGATGCATGGATTTAGATTTATTGAGTGAGGTTCTGGTAATTATATCTCACGGTGATAGTGTAGTGATGGTTCCATCATTCTACTTCTACTTGGGGTGGCGGGGCCGGGGGCAAAAGGGCCAGTGGTTGTAGCCACCTTACACGGTTGCTAACTTGAGGAGAACATTGGGGTTGTAGCCTCCTTTTTGGTTGTAACCCGGAGATTTGGGGAGTTGGAGCTTCCCTCGAGGTTGCCCAGCGAGGAAACGGAGATTTGGAGCCTCCCTTCCGATTCTTGGTGGAAAACAAAGAGGAAGTTAGTGCTTCAATGAATGTAATTCTTCAAGACATATAAGAAAAAAAACATTCCATGGTTTTCTCCCGGTTGGGTTTCCACATAAAACCTTGATTGTCTGCTTGTGCATGTGTTTGATTTTTTATTTATTAACTGCTCATTATTGGATAATAATTCTACATTGATATAGCATTTGAAGAAAAGTATTATAATTCGTTATTATTGATTCACCCCCTCTCGGTAATCCAACAATTGGTATCCCGAGCGAGGTTCCTTGAGAAATCAGTTTAACCCTTTGAAAGGTAGATCATGGAGAGTACCAACTTCATTATAAAAATGGAATATCGCAATTTGATGGATAAAAGTATGTTTTTTTGAAGCATAATGATGAAGACATATATCACGAACCTGAGGATTTCAAGTTTGGCAATCAATTGTAGATGGATACGGCCCAGTTCCACCAACAAGTGACAAGCTGATGAAACTTCGGTGAGAATAATTCCAAAGCCATAATGAACTTTTGAATGCTCTCGGTGATACGGTATTCACCAAGTTGCACATTATGCATCACTAAAGAGATTTGGGATAAGCGTCAAAATATTTATGAAGGAGATTCAAAGTCAAAATAGCAAAGCTTCAAACTTCACAGTGCGGTTTGAACAACTAAAAATGAAGGAAGATGAAATATTGCTTGACCTACTTCTTACGATTCCATTAAACAGTGAATGCAATCATAGGATTGGGAGAAGGAAATCAAAGAATCATTAATTGTTCAAAGGTACTAAGATCTCTTCCTATGAGATTCAACCCTAAGATATCAACACTAGAAGAAGATCGGATCTAAACTCAATAAGCATGAATGAGGCGCATGGAATATTCCATGACATATGAGATGAGAAGCTGAGCGAGGAGAAATTCAAATGTAAAAGAAGCATCCTTCAAACCATCCAAAGATCAAAGAAAAGAAAAATGAACAAGAAGAATATAGCAGCAGCAGTGATGTCTCGGATGATGATGAAGAAGTAGCCAACTGCTGTAAATATGTGTTGTTAAAAGTGACAAGGGAACCAACAGTGGCTCTGGAGAATTAAGCTTCCTTTAATTTGTTTTAATTGTGATGGTGGCTGTCCATTTTGCTAACAAATTTCCTCATAGAAAAAGAGAAATGATGAAGGTTACTCAAAAGGAACAAACATATAAAGGTAAAAGAACTACAAAGAAAGTTTTCAAGAAAAACTTTTGCCAAAGACATTTCATCATTAGATGAAGATGAAGTGATAGATGAGTGAAGCGAGAGTTCTATTCATGGAGTAGAATACTCTGATAAAGAAGACTCGAAGAAGAATATGAAGAGAATCATATGAAGAAGAAATTGAAGAAGTTGACTTAGGAAGAATTAATGAGTTCATAGAGTTATCGAGAGAAAAGAAGAAAACAAGAAACTACAAGAGAACTAGATGAAAAAAGACACTCAAGAACTAGAACAAATGATTGCAAAGGTGAAGGTTCAAATGAGAATAAAAGATAAAAAGAGATTGAAGAAGCACTCAAAGAGCAGGCTAGAAGGAAAGGGCGGGATCATTGGAAACATGGAATCAAAGATTGTCACACTAATAAAAGATACTCAAAAGAAAATATATGCGAGAATAGCTCAAAAGTTGGATGACGTATTATTGAGTCAAAAATCTTATCTTGACAAGTCGGGACTTAGATACAATCAAGCAGACAGAAAAGGATCAATCTCCAAAACAACTTGAGCAAAAACAAATTCAAAAATTGTCACGAGAAACAATCAAAGGGATAAAAAGATATACAAAAGGAAGATTCTGAGACACTCCTCCTTGAAAGATTAGGATTTCAGATCAACAACAGACAAATAGGCCTCAAAGAAGAAGAAGGATTCATAGAGCACCTCCTTTTATAAGATCTTCCAACTACCGGGTATCAAACTATATTTTTTGGTTTATGTTATGCTTGTAATAAGTTTGGACATAATGTTGTAAGTGCGAATTCTTTCATGAGAACAATAACTACTTTGAGACATACACAAAGGGGTTATTCAAGAAGACCTAGTGAAACCTGGAGAAGAAGTTACAACAAGTTTGAATCCTTGAGCGAAATTGGAATGTTACAAATGTAAAAAATTTGGACACATGGCCAAAATTGCTGAGATAGCCGATCCCTCCTAAAGAACCTCAATAGAGTCACAAACAAAGATCTCAGAAAATGACATGGAAAAAAAGAAGATGAGTATAGCAATGAAGTTTGTGCAGTCGCTCTACAAGCTAAGCGGAAAGGAAATATGGTTGGTATGTTGTGGAGTGGATGTTCAAAACACATGGCAATTGATAAAGACAGGTTTCTTACATTCAGAAAGGAAAAGAGATGGATCGAGTCTCCTTTGGAAATGATGATTCATCCAAAATCATTAAGAAAAGAGCGATCTGAAATGGGAACAAGAATGAAAGGCGGAAAATGTTCTACTAGTAGAAGATATGAAACAATCTTTTAAGTGTGGAGTCAAATGTGTGACCAAGGTCATAAAGAAGTTACTTTTGTTTCACAAAAGTGTGAGATAGAAAAGAAGGTTGAGGAGATTGGGTCAAACTCAATTTTGCAGAACTTCAAGCAACATATATATGTGTTAGCGGAAATTGGAAATGAAAGTGTTGTCCTGAGGAAAGGAAAGGACGATAAAAGTTGGCTATGGCACAGGAAGAATGGGTCACATGCATTTTGATATGCTTGTCAAAGTTAGCAAAGAGGAAAGCGGTCAGGAGAAATGCACTATCGCAGAACCAACCAACACTTTATTAAGCTTGTGTAACAAAGGGAAAACAAACAAAGGCGGGGTTGGAAATCAAAGGGAATGTTCAACAACAAATGAGAAAATTGTGCTATTGATCCTAGTTGGACAACTATAAAAAAAGGCTTAAAAGGTGAGGAGATACTTTATGTTATTAGTTGATGATTATACAGAATAGGCTGTAGTTTGCTTTCTCAAGAATTAAATCGGAAGCTTTGAAAATTTCAAGATCTACAAAGGGAATGGTTGAAAATGAGATGGATTCAACAGAAATCAAATTCTTAAGATCAGATAATGGAGGAGGAATTATGTTCCTCAAAGGGAATTTATGGAATACTCACAGCAATCATGGAATAAAAAAGGCAATTCTCAATTAAGCTAGAACACCTCAACATAATGGAGTTGTTGAAAGAAAGAATAGAATGATACAAGAAGTAAAACAGAACAATGATATATGGATTCAAAGTTGATAGATTTTTTTGGACACAAGCCCGTTACATACAACAATTCACATTCAAAGCAGATTAATGCTTTGAAACAACAGCGATAAAACTCCATGCGAGCTATGGAAAGGAAGACAGGAAAATGTGAAGCGCCCAGTTTTTTAGAAGCAAATGCTACATCAAAGAGAAGATGGCGAGAATGGAAAAGTTTGACTCTCGTGTGGACAAAGGAATACTTGTTGGTTACTCAAGTACAAGGAAAGCATACAAAATTTACAATCTAAGATTAAACAAAGTTGTGAGAGAGAAAGCATCAATGTAACACATGATGAAACAGGCATAGAATCAAAGAAAGAAAACAAATCAATGGAACAACTTTTTGAAGAAGAAGATGAAAAGAAGAGGAAGAGGAAGAGGAATCGTATAGAGTAGAAGACAAAGTTCAGCAAATTATCTCCAAAGACACCCTTAAACTGATCTGGAAGAATCATCTTTTAGATTAGATTATTGGAAACAAGATGCAAGAGTTGAGACTAGAGAAAAATCCGTCCACCCGAACAAACACACCTAGCACTCTTATCTATAAATGAACCAAAATTTGTTTGAAGAAGCCCGAGCCAAGGATGAATTTTGGAATAAGGCCATGGATGAAAGTGGATCAAATAGAAAAATGACACTTGGGAATTGGTTCCAGACCAAAGAATAAGAATGTGATCGGCACAAAATGGGTTTTAGGGAATAAATTGAATGAAGATGGATGGGTTACAAAGGGACAAAGCTAGATTGTATGTAAAGGATATGCCGCAGTTAAGAAGAAGCGACTTTGAAGAGACATATACTGATTGCGAGAATGGAAGGAATTTGTTTGCTTTTAGCTTATGCATGCTCCAAAAATGTTAAAAGTATATCGGATGGGCGTAAAATGGCTTTTGAATGGGAACTTGAAGAAGAAGTCTACATTGAACAATGAGAAAAGTTGTTTGTCGGAAGAACACAGACTATGTGTAAATTAAAGAAGGCCTTGTATGAATTAAAGCAAGATCCAAGAGCATGGTACTCTAGTGGATAGAGAAGTATTTGCTTGACGGGGTTGAGAAAAGGGAAGTGTAGAGCGGCAACCTCTACATCAAAAGGTAAGTCAAAGGTATATTTATTAGTGAAGTTTATGTTGATGATATTATTTTTGTAGTGATGATGACGAGGTTAAGCTAGAAATTAGCAAAAGACATGTAAGAGTGAATTTGAAATGTCATTGCCGGAGGAACTATCCTTCTTTTGGGACTTTAGATACGTCTAGAAACAGCAAGGAATTTTTATTTCTCAACCAAAGTATATCAGAGAAATGCTAAAAAGGTTGGGAATGGAAAGGCGCAAACCGGTTATCACTCCCATGCAAACCCGGTGTACAGAGATTGAACAAAGATGATGATTCAAAGTCTATAGATCAGAAGGCAATATAGGTCAATGATTGGTAGCCTACTATATATGACGACATCGGACTAGATGTAATGTAAATGAGTTAAGACCCGGGTATGATTTCAAGCAGCACCAAAGGAATCACATGTATTAGCGGTAAAGAGGATCTTTAGATATCTCAAAGACGAAGAAGAGTTTGGATTATGGTATCCAAAGAAAGAATCTATCACTTATGGCCTACCACAGTCTTAGATTTGGCGGAGGTTGTATTGATGGTGATGAAGCATGATGGAGTAAGCGTTCTACTTAGGTGAGTATTTGTTATCATGGCTAAGTAAGAAACAATCATCGGTATCTCTATCTCTGGTGAAATTAGAGTATATTCTGTGATAGCATGTTATACCACGGAGTTCTTGGATAGAAACAAACTTTGAGAGAAACATATACTCTGAGTTGAGTATAGTGAGCCCATTCCAATATATTGTGATAATACAAATTGCCATCGGTATCATCTCAAAAAACCAGGTGATGTACTCCAAGACTAAAGCACATTCAATCAAGTATCACTTCTGAAGCAGTTACTTGAGAAAAGAACATGGAGTTGAGTATGTAGGGCACAAAAGAACAGAGTAAGCGGAGACATATTTACAAAACCACTTCCCGCGGAAATAGCCTGAATATCTTCACCAAAGACTTTGGAGTTATTTCTACTCAAAAATGAATGTTTTGAATGCTTATCTTATATGTCTTAGATGTACGAGGAAGCACCATAAGAGAGACAGGTAGTTAGGGGGAGAAGGCCCGGATGGAAAGATACCTTTCCATTGATGACAAAGGGGAGAGATTTATCATATGCCATGGGGCAGGGGCATGGTTTCGGGAGCATGAGTGATATGATTTAGGTATTGCATGGTGTTACTACTGCATCAATGCGAAAAGTGGAGGTGTTGATTAAGTTTGGTTGTCATTGATCTCAACCCTTGAAGAAAGACGCGTAGCACAAAGGTTTGAGTAATGGGCCCAATAGTGTTTGATGTAAAAAATAATGAGTCATATTTATGTCATGTTTGATAAAGTAAATGAATGAACTCAAAAGTGGTCCCGTTATGGTGAAAACCCTCACGGGAGGACGCTTTAATGAATAGAAAGAACCCATGCTTAATTGTGGAATAATGAAATAAAGAGAGTAGATTTATCCTGGGAAAATATCCTATATGGATAGTTCTTGTCATGTCATTTAGGGTGGTATGTAGAATGTCTATAATTCCTCCGCGGTTAGAGAGTTATGGCCATGAGAGTTGGAGACCCGGGTTTGGGTAATGGACCCAAGTTTGTTTGATGGGTAATGGTATGAGTTATGATATGTTTTTCAGATAATACTATTCTATATGGATAGTACATGTCATGCCATTTTAGTGGTATATGGGGAACATCCACATAATAACTCCTCACAGTTTGAGAAGTTATGGCCTTCACAGTTGGAGGACCCTCATATGTCATCTAAAGCCCCAAAAGGTCAAAATTAATCAAAGTGGTTTAAGATATTTTAAAGGAATTAAATTATAAAGTAGAGATGATAAGGTATATTATTATAATTCAAGGTGCATACAAAATAAATTATTTCAATATCATTTTAATGGATAAATTAGAAGTGGACCCAACCATAAAATAAGGAAAGTGGTTAGAAGTTGGTTATCCCTAAAATAATGAAATTGGGATGCTACATGAAATTATAAGTAGGAGGAGAGGCTCTCTCATTTGAAACACATGAGAATGTGAATATGGAATATGCAGAGATATACAAATGATATCTAAGCCGGAATTAGGAAAGTGAAGAAAGGAAGGCCAAAATGCAAAGGAAGGATAAAATTCTTTTGATGGTGCTTTCTAAGGTATGTTATTTTCGAGGTCATCTCACCATTTTCACTATAACTTTTCTATAAAATGTTTTGAATCCTGGAAATTGCTATGAAAGTGAGACAACATATCCAAGTATCTGTGGTTAAACACTTGTTCATATTGTGGGTCATTGTATTTTGGATTTTACACTCTGTGGAAAATAGAAGTTTCTTGTGATCCACGAAACTAGTCAAAATCAAGTGTTTTCAGGTAAAACCCGTCATAGCAAATCTTCATAACAGATCAAATTCAAGTGAGACAAATGTTTTGGTTAGAATTTTTGGTTTGTAGTATGTTGTGTAATGGTTTTAGATCATTTCATAAAATATTTTAATGGGGAGGCAACTCTGAGAATTAAGCTCTCTAGAATAAGAGCCGAGAATTAAATAAGGTATATATAGGTTTTGCTATAACTCCCTTTTAAGCAGCAAGGGTTCAAGTAGTCACTTGGAAGAATTGCATAAAACACACTAGAAGAACATTGTTTAGCATCAGTTTCAGATATTTATAAATTACAGGTTCAAAGTTATGATTACTTCAGAGTTAGGGTTGTTGACTAATCCAAAACTAGGCATGTGAGACTAAAGAAAAGTTTGATGAAAATGCTAGTCTCTTGTTTTAAAGTTAAGGAAGGTTCACAGGAATGCTTGATCATATACACCACATCTATTCTGAGCTACAAATCAGAGTTGAATAATGAAATTGATGAGGCCTTTTAGTTTAGTACATATTGAGTACATGGTTGAGACAAGTAGTTGATGAGTTGGGCACTTTTATACATGAGGTGTATAGTTGATGATGTTGGATTACATTGATGAGTCATAGTTGATGAGCAGTAGTTGACAAGTGATTGGTACATACTTAACATGGTTGGATACGCACATGGTATGGGTTGTTTGAGTTTTGGTGCATGTTTAATGCACTTATTTATACTCTGAGTTGATTCACGGAGTTGGTGCATGGTTGATGCACTTGTTATGAATACCGAGGTTGATGTATGGTTGATGCATGGTTCAAATTTATTGGTACAAGTTTAGAACAATATATATCATAGTGATAATGTAACAATGGTTCCATCATTCACGCCTACTTGAGGAGTGGCAAAGGCCAGAGGCAAGAGACAGTGGATTTGTAGCCACCTTCAGGTTAATATTTGGAGAACATTGGGGTTTATAGCCTCCTTAAGTTTGTTACCCGAGAGAGATTTGAAATTGTAGCTTCCCTGAGGTTGTAACTGGCCCAGAGAGGTGGAGCCTCCTTCGGTTGTGACTGGAAAACAAAGGAGTTAGTGCTTCAATGAATATAATTCTTCAGACATATAAGAAAAAGCATTAAGTAGTTTCTCATTTGGGTTTCCACGTAAAACATGGTGTACTATGCATGTGTATGATTGTTTATTTGTCTCGCTCATTATTGGATAATAATTCTACATTGATATAACATTTGAAGAAAATGATTATAAATACATTATTACTGATTCACAGCCCCCCTCTGAGTAATCCAACAACAAGGCCCACATGACTTTTGGTAGAAAAGAAACTTCATCTCTCCTAGGGTTAGGTTTTGGATTTTTTAGGGTTTTGGAAACTCCTATTTATTGTAAAATGTCCTTGAAAGCCTCATGGTAATCATCTTCTTGTGAATGGCGCATCATCATCTCTTCGAGATAAGGCTGCCACCATTCAGCCGAAGCTTGTTTTAAACTTCATTTTCGGTTGGCTTATTTCCTTATTGAATAGAAAACCCAGTTTTATTATATCTACTGTTATTGTATTTAAGCATTTGAAGTATGTCTGTAGTCATTTTGTTACGCTCATAAAATCCGGATCAAATTCCGACCAATGCATTACATAATATCGTGAGTCAACTCTTCAAATGAAATTGCTTCTCCGTTTTCATATTGAGATGGTTCTTGTTCTTGTTCTTCCTCTTCACAATATATGTAGAATAATTTCTTCTCACCACACTTATGTCCCTTCTTGTACTTCTTGTCACAATTAAACCATAAACATTTCTTTTCTTTTCCTCCAATTTATTTGAGGTGTCAACCTTGTAGGTTGTGATGTTTTAGAAGAAGAACATTGTTCTCTCTATAGATGTTAGGATTGGTCCTTCTAGTAGCCATAGCCATATTTTTACTATCAACATTTCTTGCCACCATAAATGCATTCTCAATGATTTGGGTTTCCCCAAAGGTGAACCTCTCATGTTGAATGTTATCCTTTAAGTTCTATGAATACATCAATCAAGTGCTCATCACGGAATATCAGCTACCTTTATATTCAATCTTTGGAAGTTCTCCAATGTGCTCGGTAACTGAACCCTTTGCTTGATATTTATCAATTGGCTAAAGAAGGTATTGCTCCTTGTATCCTCATAGTGTGTTATCATTTCTTCCCGTGAAAATTGTCCAAGTAGCCGAGTGATTTGCGAGAACAAAGCCATCGATACCATACAAATTGATTAGGTTCTAAATATAAAGAAGCAATTTTGTACCGTTTATTATATGTGGCACATTATGGAGATCAAGGAATTGCTCCATCTGAATATCCATGTGATTGGATCCTTGCCATCAAACTTCCTCATATATATATCTTAGGAATGTGGTTGGTATTCAAACCAAAGTTGGGATTTCTCCATTCTTGATTCCTTCCTTGTGTCCTCATCATGATTCATGGGATGCATTTTCACTTTCAGGTGTCTTCTGTTATGAAATTTTTCAATAATTCCATAGTCTCCCCTTTAAACCATCCATATTAGTATCCAACTTAGCTTCCATTAGATCCATCTTAGGTGTATAAGTTCCCTTTTGGTGGCATGTTGGAATCCATTTGGTGTATAAGTTCCCTTTTTTGGTGGCATGTTGGCCAAGTATCACTTTTGAACCTTGATTTTGAGGTAGTTCTGCTAGACAATATTTCTTCTGTTGTATCTCCCAAGTTTCGGCCCTTCTAGGTATGAAACTTTATTTTATGTAGTTCACTGATATTTCTTCTCTGCAATTCCATAGGTCTGATCAAAATTGGATGTTCCAAGTGGATCTTACAGTAACTTCCCCACAACTTGTTTATTTTTGGCATTTCTCGGAGATCTCACTTGTATAGCATGCTCCGCACAAAATAATTGATATAAAATTCTAAAAATCACACCAGAAATACTATAGACTGTCCATGATCTAATGAAACCATTCCCACTCAATTTGGATACTCTAGGAAGAAGTTATGATTGTTTTAATTGGAACACCTTCTTGAGACTAGTCAGATACCCTATCTTGCACAGGGTGTATCTACAAATTTAAGATGACCCAGAAGATTGCCTTTTTACCACAGATACCTTACTAATTTCTGTAAATAGCCTCTGGAGTGTAGGGTCTGAAACATTACAGAAAAAAATTTATAGCGAAAATTCCACAATGACTCAAATCAGGATGATTTAAGAAGCCTATCTTGTACAGGCTGTATCTCTGAAAGCATAAGGCCTCAGGAGCTAAATTTTGAACCCAATGTACCTTGATCTGTCTATTAAATATCCTCTAAGACGTTCCTTCTGAAACATTGTAGAAAAGAATTTATAGTGAAAATTCCAAGGTGTATCAGATGTAGTAGCGAAACCCCAGGACCTTGAGCTCTGATACCATGTGTTAAGAACCAAATATCAATATAGCATAGAAAAACCTCAGAAAAAGTACTCAATGCCTTGAAAAAGAGATAAGTTTAGATAATAATCCTCTTCGAGGGGGAAACCTCCTTTTACCCCACTTAAATGTTCAAGTACAAGATGATTCAAAATGAAAATGTCTCCTTGGTATATATAGGAGACGAGGAGGTATAGTTACAACTAATGGCCTAAAGAAGACATAAATAAAATAACATTACTAATATAATATGCCCCAATAAAGGGGTAATGAGCCAATATTAGGGCTTAAAATACGTGCCCTAGAAGTAGTACAAATCATGTATGTACGCGGCGTGTCTGTACTACAACCTGCATGTGCCTTCTAAAAAAACTAGGGATTTCTCTCCAAGAAAAATTAGATCTTTTGCAACCCTCAGTCACATTTATTTTTGTCTTTCACTATCCAATATGAACCATAACCAATCTCAACATATCCATACTCTCCAAAAACTTATACTCATGCTCCTCAACCATACAATATGAATGCTACTCAAACATATATAAGCAACCGGTATACTATGGAAACCATATCAGTATTGAAACATAAGAGTTTCTCACTCCATCAACCAACACAAACCAAATCACAACAACCATACAAATAATTCTTCAATCATTCACCATATAATATGCAAGAGTAACCATCAAGACAACTATGTAACCATACCAGATCTTTTATGGAAGATCTGATCCCATAGAATGCAGATCTGAAACTTGCTTCAGCCATCAAGAACTTGGCACTAGCTCACACTCAAATATTCATGACTTGATCAACTGTACGCACTTTGTCTTCCTTCAGCCCATGTGTGTACATGCTCTGGGTCATTGTAGCTTGCGTATGCATGCTCTCTGGCCCACTGCTTCTCACGTACTCCTTAAGAAACTAGGGTTTCTGAACTTTTGAAACTTTCACCATCAAGATCTCAGACTTATGGAAACTTTGATGTGTCCATGAGATCCTCCAACCACTCTCTCTCTCAAAATAGATCTTCAAGATATGCTCAAGAGATGTTTTTCACAAGAGACCCTTGCCTCTTATTTATACTCTCCAAGTAGCTTCCTTAGAAGCATCTTCTAGGCCACTTTGTCCACATAGCCACTTTGTCCACATAGTCACTTTGTCCAACTTTGACCAATTTTCCACTTTTCCATGTATCCAATAGCCACTTGACTACTTAACCCATTTTCCTCATTTTAGGGTTAACCTTCTTATAACCACTTACCATAGTTAGAAAGTTATCCATTTACTTTATTATTTAAATAATCCTCCTTGACTTTGTCACTTCACTTTATTATTTAAATAATCCTCCTTCTTTGCAAACACTTTGACTTCTTTGACCTTTTGGGGCTTCATGCAAACATGTGAGAGTCCTTCAACTTTGTAAGTCCATAACTCTCAAACTGTGAGGCGTTATGTGACGTTCCACATAACACCAGAGATCGCATGACAAGGATTATCCATCTAGGATAATTTCACTAACAAATTCACCCATTTTCATCTCATTATTCCACAATTAAGAATGGGTTCTCTAACCATACTTCTAGGATAACTCAACCACAAAGCATCTTCCCGTGAGGGCTTTCACCATAAGGGGACAACTTTGGAGTTCATCCATTTGCACTTCTTATCAAGAAAAGAATGAGTCATCTTTACATTAGTTCAACTTATGCATCATATATCAATGAAACCACATCGATCCATCTTCATCTATGCATCATATATCAATGACAACTCGTTTATCCATCTTGATCTATGCATCATATATCAATGAAAATTCATTGATCCATCTTCATTTATGCATGACATCATATGACTATGATTCCACTTGTCATCAATCCATTCACATCAAGGACAATACATATTACACCAATATGATATGACAAGACATTGTTCCTTTGACATCAATCAATCAATCCCTTGGCATGAATCAATCCCTTGAAATCAATCCTTTGACATAAATCAATCAATCCTTTGGCATCAATGACAACATGATCCAACAACTTATTCCTAAATCAGAGACAATGTGCCCAAGGACCTTTCCCTTGGTAACGTCAAAGATAGACTTAGAAGGATTTAAAGAAATGCCAAATTTCCTACATTGCATGAGAACCTTTCTAAGATGACCAAAATGATCCAATCGGTTCTTTGAATACAAAGTTAAGTCATCAAGATAAATATGAATAATTTTGTTGATCAGGTCGTCAAAAGATATTTGCATAGCTCTTTGGAAAGTGGCACTTGCATTAGATAATCCAAAAGGCATATGTTCATAAGCGAATGTGCTCTAACGTGTAATAAAAGTAGTTTTATATTTATCTATCATTTTTACCTTGATTTGATTGTAACCAGAAAAACTGTCAAGTAATCACATCATCTGTGACCCTGCAATTTTATGCAAAATCATTTCCATATTAGGGAGAGGAAAATGGTCTTTTATTCTATCTCTATTCAATGCACGAAAATCAACGCATAGTCTGATATAACCACTTATTTTTGGAATGGGAACCAAATTGGAAACCCACTCAGAATACTTAATAGGGAAAATTATCCTAGCCTTCAAGACTTTTTCCAACTCCTTCTGAATGGTTGCTTCAAGTGCAGGGTTAATGGGTCTTTGTTTTTTCCTAACTAGTTTTATGCCCTCCTTGATAGGGATGGAATGTTTTATAATAGAAGGATCAAAACCACAAAGATCCTAATAAGACCAAGAAAAAACATCTGTAACTTAGTGAACTTCAATTTTTCTTTATCGAAACATTGGGCACCTATCTTAACATTCTTTTGACAATCAGGTGTCCCAATGTTCAAGGAAATGGTTTCACCCACTTTCCTTTTCGACTCCTCTTCTTTATGTTTTTCTTTGTTGACTACATCACTCGTTGAAAATGAAATTTCTAGAGGATTCAAGCCCTTTGAAATTTCATTGTCTTCCATGGATATAATCTCCTTGGGATATAAGGTTTATTTTTTATGAAAGCACAGATTCTCTCATCACTAGGGAAGACCTGTCATGACTCTACATTTTCAAGGATATGAGGACGATACACGGATTGAAAGGTGTAATCAGGTCTTTGTGGCAGAAGTTGTTGAGTAGGAGAGGTTACAAAAAAAACTAATCTATCATCCATTGAATTCAGTTCCCTTTTAACATGAGTGATGTTGAATGATAGAAAGTTCGAGATAAGCGCCCAACCATGTTGGGAGTATCATTTATTTAACTTGTTTCTAGGAGAATATATCTTACGTACAAGGTTTACAACAAGTTCAGAGTCCCCAAAAATTGTAAGGTGACCACAACCTAAATTATAGAAATTTCCAATGCCTAGTAGTAATGCTTCAAATTTAGTGATTTTGTTAGTGCAAGCAAATGCTACCTATAGGAACAGTTGTGAATTTTACCTACAGGAGAGTACAAGATAATTCTATCTCCATTTCCTTCATTGGATACTGAACCATCAAAGTACATATGCCACATCCCATCCTCTAGGTCGATTCGTTCCAAGGTAGTTTTGTCCTCATCAACAAAGATAAAGTACACTCTTAGGTCCTCTTCAATATAATTTAGATTAGGATGTGGGATGCTTTCTATATAAGGTGAAATTCTTCCCTCCCTTAGGAAGATGATATTCTTCCCATTCTGAGGAATAGATAATTGTGTCTCGTCGAGTGAGAGGTATCCACCTGTCAAGGATTTCTAGTGTCTTCCTAAGATGATTGAATAATTACTCATTTTCATGTCAATTACATTAATATTAAGGGTTGTCCTTATTTCATTATGCATGCACAAAACCAAGGTCACGTCCTTGATCTCACCTATGGTCAATTGTTGTAAACTATTATAAAAGAGAATGGTTCTGGCATTTTCATTTGTACAAGACAAGCCTATCTCTTCCATAATAATATTCGACATTACGCTTGGGCCCGAACCACCATCAATCAGACCACAATGGGATATTTTTTCCAAAATATTTACATAAATGAAAAACAAAGGAATTTTTACAGAGTGCCTAAAATTATTTACACCTGCTTTATTTATAGTTGAGTCCTCTTCATCTACCTCTTCAAAGAGATTGGCTACAGTGGAAGTTATTCCTTCCACAAAATTGTTTAGATACTTTTGTTGCTCAGGGATGACAACCATGTACATGAAGATAGTTGTTATGAGGAAAATCTCTCTATGGCTAGATTGAACCAAAACAGATGAGTATGACTGCAGAAATCAACTCTATCCCATAAAAAATCTATATAAATAAATGTGCAAGAGAGATAAGAAAATGACCTACCTCATCCAGATGTTTGAAGATGTCCACCATTGAGCACTTTAACCCAAAGCTTTATACCTGCAACAAGTTCTCAACAAACAATTGAAGCAAGCATATAGTGATAATATAAAAGGTTAGCACATTAGATAGCATAATCCATTAATATACAAAACAAACATGCCCATGGATAATAACTCATATATTTTCAAGATATTAATTGGATGAGAAGAGAGTATTTCTATTAATAAATTATCAACATAAGTGAAAATATTACACACTTCCATGTCGGCACGGTTTTGGAACCAAGAAACCAAGTTCCCTCCAGTTGTGCCTCCACCAGTTCAATCCTCCACCAAAGGCAAGCTCATAGAAGGGAGACAATGAGGTTCTACATCAATAAGGCAAGATCTTGGGGGTTGAACACTATTTTTAGACTTAAAGGACAAAGGGATGTAGATTCAATATGAAGTAATCATTTCTCCAGAGTAACTTTTCTCTCAAAGTTGAATTCTCTCCTCTTTTTCCATAGCTCGGAATTGGCTTCTTTGTAGCCTTCAAAATGCAACTGAAGGGCTGAGTCGAAATTTTTCCATTGTATGGAAGGCCAAGAATCAAAGATCTCTTGTTGTGACATGGAAACCCGACATTTAATTTTGATTTTCTGGCACAAATCTCGATGTACGCGGGTTGTAGTGGAGCAACATGCATATACGTTTGTTGTATAGGGTGCAAGATGCATACAAGTGAAAAAAAATTATATTTTTGTCTCTGGATTTATCAATCAGGGAAAGTGAGTCTGCATAGGGAAATGGAGTAAGTCCCTCTCTGCAAGATTTCTTAGGGTGAGGCAAATCTTTCTCTAATAGTAGCATCGACTTTAATATTATCCAATTGATTAAGAATGTTGTATTTTGAAGAGGGAAGAGGGGAGGGAGTTCCTTGACTGTCAGGAGTTTTAGTAACTTGTACATTAGCGTCTAGTGAATATGAGCTTGGGATAGAATAAGTACGAGGGGGATCATATTTTCCTTTCAAAGAATAGGATTTATTCCTAGTGTTTATGATCATGACATCCTCTGGCTCTGGGAAATCTAGAACAACAATGGTAGTTCTAGGCCTTTTTCCAAAGATTTTATCTATGGCACTCTTCTTTACCTTATAAGTACTTTCCTCATGGTGTTCCTCACAAAAGTTACAACAACTTCGAGGCATGATGGCTTTAGGTTGAAAGTTGTTTTCATTAGGATTCCTAAAGGGTGGTGAAGAAGAATATGAGGCCCCAGGGGTAAGTGAAGGGACATTTCCCGTTCGCTCATATGATATCTGAAATTTCGTCCGCACAGGGCGACAAGAACTCTGCATCGTCAACACAGAACTGGAGTCATTCATGGCACAGGGTTAATTCCACAGCACAACAAAGGGTCTAAAAACTATACAAATGATCAAAAAATTCAAAGGCGCTTTACAGAACATGGGCGTGCGCGCGCACGCGCGTAACAACATCGTACAAGGCGCGCCTGCGCGCACGATGCACGGCTGTTGGGTGAAAAAACCGCGCGCCTACTAAACGTCGCATTTATGAAACTGGTCGGCCTCCCAACCACTAATGTATCAGCTCCCAAGTCGATTGGACATCAAATCTGAGCTCAATCCGTGTGAGGGGGGCTGGTCAAAGACCTAAAGGTGCCCTAAAGAGCCCCTTTTCACATTCAAAAGAGGCCACAAAATAACCCAATGCTTGGCTATAAAAAGCCATGAATGACCACCATTTTCTCAAGGAATTCTTCATAATGTTATGCTGTTGAGATTGCTAGAGACTCCTTCTTTGGCAACACACATTGTAAGCTGCATTTCATAAGCTATTCACCCCTCACTTGAGTGAATAAGCTTGGAGTTCTTTCACCCACATTTCATCTTTTCT
>SNQJ01S0018493.1:26206-44023 GCA_010110895.2 Picea sitchensis
TTAATAAATTATCAACATAAGTGAAAATATTACACACTTCCATGTCGGCACGGTTTTGGAACCAAGAAACCAAGTTCCCTCCAGTTGTGCCTCCACCAGTTCAATCCTCCACCAAAGGCAAGCTCATAGAAGGGAGACAATGAGGTTCTACATCAATAAGGCAAGATCTTGGGGGCTGAACACTATTTTTAGACTTAAAGGACAAAGGGATGTAGATTCAATATGAAGTAATCATTTCTCCAGAGTAACTTTTCTCTCAAAGTTGAATTCTCTCATATTTTTCCATAGCTCGGAATTGGGTTCTTTGTAGCCTTCAAAATGCAACTGAAGGGCTGAGTCAAAAATTTTCCAGTGTATGGAAGGCCAAGAATCAAAGATCTCTTGTTGTGACATGGAAACTCGACATTTAATTTTGATTTTCTGGCACAAATATCGATGTACACGGGTTGTAGTGGAGCAACATGCATATATGTTTGTTGTATAGGGTGCAAGATGCATACAAGTGAAAAAAAATTATATTTTTGTCTCTGGATTTATCAATCAGGGAAAGTGAGTCTGCATAGGGAAATGGAGTAAGTCCCTCTCTGCAAGATTTCTTAGGGTGAGGCAAATCTTTCTCTAATAGTAGAATCGACTTTAATATTATCCAATTGATTAAGAATGTTGTATTTTGAAGAGGGAAGAGGGGAGGGAGTTCCTTGACTGTCAAGAGTTTTAGTAGCTTGTACATTAGCGTCTAGTGAATATGAGCTTGGGATAGAATAAGTACGAGGGGGATCATATTTTCCTTTCAAAGAATAGGATTTATTCCTAGTGTTTATGATCATGACATCCTCTGGCTCTGGGAAATCTAGAACAACGATGGTAGTTCCAGGCCTTTTTCCAAAGATTTTATCTATGGCACTCTTCTTTACCTTATAAGTACTTTCCTCATGGTGTTCCTCACAAAAGTTACAGCAACTTCGAGGCATGATGGCTTTAGGTTGAAAGTTTTTTTCATTAGGATTCCTAAAGGGTGGTGAAGAATAATATGAGGCCCCAGGGGTAAGTGAAGGGACATTTCCCGTTCGCTCATATGATATCATTTGGTTATTCATGTCTTGTACAAGATGTTAGAGGGAGGACATGTATGTTTGTTTAATTGAGTCTCCCTTGGGAAGACTTGTTCTTTCAAGCTATTCTTCATACTATAGACAAGTATGTAGAGAAGAACCAAGATTGTCAATATCTTTTTCTTCAATCCTATGACGGCAGGGGGAAGGTAGAGCATTATAGTAATGCATAAAATAGGCTTGGTTCTAAGGGAGAATAAGTTCAGGAATTTGGTTATATAACTTGATGAAATGTAAGTTGAAAGAATTGATAAACTCATCATCTTTGTACGCAATGTTATTATATTCCCATAATTATTCGGTTGGGCTCTTTGATGCCCATAAGTAGATTTCAACCAATAAACTAACTCCTCCCAAGTGGAAATAATTTTGGGAGGAAGATAAAATAAATATGTTGTTGCTTTCCCTTCAAGGGAATCAACAAATAAACACATACAAGTGTCATTGTCATTGGATCCTATGTTGTGACAGGCATTAGAAAATGCCACCAAGTGTTCATTCATAGTGACCGTGTTATTTACTAGAAACCTAGGGAGATTCTCTTTGAATTTTGGAAGTGGACGAGTAGTAGGTGCTAGGTTCAAAGAAGAGGATACATTCCATAGAGTAGTAGTAGAATCTTATTCGAATTGAAAGAGTCCATACTTATTTATGAACTTAGTGGGGTTGGTAGTAGATTGGATAGGGAATTGATGAATATACAAGCTACCAATAACTGATGAGACTAAAGATTGAGATAAAGAAGCACCTTCAGTGCCACCATATCCACCCACATATTCCATATTTTGAACGATAGTTAAGGCAGAGAAAGATGAACTAGCCGAATTAGAAAAATTTGTTCTTAGAGTACCTTGTTGAGTTGACAAAACAACGTTTATTCTTTCTATTTCAGAAATGGGGTTCATCTCAGGTGATAAACCTCTTCTTCTCCTAGAGATGTGAGGGTTTAAGGACATGAAAAAAGGATTAAAAATTTAGGAAAAAGAAAGCTATGGATGATTCCTAGGTTGTCTTTGCCTAGCTTCCCAACGTTCTTGGACACTTATGTCTTCTTCAATCACTGCCCACGAGTGTTCAAGCTCAACCCAGGTATTATCGGTTTCTAAGATGGTATTGAATAAGGTTAAAGCAATGTTGGTCTGATCTTTAAGACTGAGCTCAATATTAGGCTACCTTGTAACCAGTACTGTCATGAAGAAAATAAAATAGTCAAAGAAGCAAAAGCAGAAACATAAAAATATTCAATGATAATGTGAATTCAATCAACCAGAGAGATATGGAATATCTCCCTAGTATGGTCTCCAAAATAAATGTTGAGGCAAATATATGAATTATCTTACTCAAGCATTTCCAAATCTCTCCTGGCTAAGACAAGATAATCGGGAATATCACCCTATGTTTTATAGCCTCAAAAATATTTTCCCAATCCACAAGTATTAATTACAAGTGTTTAGGTTGATTTTTTTTATGCAAAGAATGTTGCAAAATAACATATAATTTTATGAAAATATACAGATTACAGAAAATAAATGTGGAGATCAAAAGAAAAAGTAATCAAGTCACAGATACACACAAATGAGATAGAATAGAAATCTGTTTTATTTCATTCCAAGAAATCAAAAGTATCTTTCTCTTTACAAAATCCCTGTGAGGGCATGGACCAAAGTCTAATTTAGATATCCCTGATGAAAACCATACAAAAGGACTTTGACAATAAGTAAAAACTGAACTTTATAATCTGGATCAGCTTGCCACAGACTGCTACCAATTTGACTCTGCACAATATCCTTTATCAGTTATGAAACTTAATCCATAAACAAACAAGTATACACAGACTATCAAAGATAGATCAACACCTTTAAAACAAGCATCTGAATGATTTGGTTCATTTCTGAACCTTTCTGTCTACAATAGGACCCTGTTGTCAAAAAGAAAATTAGGCTCTGAATGAATTTAAGAATGAAAGAAAACTGAAACTATCTCATGAAAACTGAAACTATCTCATGAAAACAAGAGAGAAAACCTTAGTATTGGTTTGTCCTTCTATTCTCCCCTGTTCTTCCTTCTCATTTGGTTTTTATGCATTCCAAATAAGTTGAAGTAGTTCAACTACTTTCTTTAGTTAAGTTAGTTAAACTTAACTAACTTTAGTTAAGGAAAATTAATAATAATAATAATAGTTAAGGGTCTTTATTTAATATAAATATGTAGGTGGGGCCCCTTGTGACTCCCTTCTTTTATTCTTTACAAAAATAAAGACAATTAGATAATCATTTAAACACATGCCTCCTTGTAGCTCCCATAAATACTACCAAAATTTGAATATCAAATATCAGAAATATTTCAAATCATATCCAAAATATGTAAATATTCACATTATCCAAAAAATAGTTTGTTCTCCAAAAGTCTCTGTCGACCACTGTCTTCAACAAATCAATCATAAACACATAAATTAGAATCCATACTTGCCACATTGAGAGGCAATTTTTCTTCTATCACTGTTGTCCCCTTTGGACTTCCCAAAAGTAGCCTTTGGTTGATTTGAACCTTGAGGCTTAATCTCACTAATAACATGAGAACAATCATCCTTCAGATGCATACGGGAGGACACTAATTTTGAAGAGTCATTTGAAAGAGAGGAAGGGGAGGAAGCAGCTTTACCTTTATCTTGAACATGGGGAACATCGACTTTAAGCCATTTTCTAGCATGAGAGGATTGAACGGGTGAATGCACGAGGGAAATTTGAACATTAGGATTTACAGGTGGTGGAAGGGGTAATGACAAATTGGGCCAACCACGATGGTGAGAGACTATGAGATTGACAATCTCTTTCCATCCATCATTCATAGGGACTTCTGGTTGCAAGGATACATGAGGAGGCATAGGAATACCAGGGATATTTTGAGGCTGGAAGGGAGGTCTCTCTAGTCGGGGTTGAACTATCCCTTTCCCAATCCACTTGAAGAACCCATCTTGAAACAACTGGTTCAAATCCCGGGGGTCAACATCAAAATGAATTGAGAATATAGGCCTTCTAGGCCCTCTACTCCAGTTACCTCTTCCTCTATTATTTTGGCGATGGTTTCTCCTGCTGAATAAACCCATCCTGTATGCAGCAATTCATTAGTAACTAGACCTTAAAATACCATACATGAAATTGTGTTTACATGAAGCAAAGTTTCGCTTATAAATTGACATGAGACCCATGCAAATCAATCCATAATAAATTATTTAATAATTTCCAAGTGAGCAGGGGGTGGATAGGTTTCCTAGGACATCTGGAGGGATTGTAATGAGCGAAAATGTGGTAGCATGATAGGGGATAAAAACATGATTGTTGCTCAACAATTCATTAAATAATTTAACTATGCAATCAATATCAAAAATATCAACTGCCACCTATTCCTGTGCCATATCTTTTTTCACTTTTATACAGAGCTTTTAATTTATTTTTTAGAATAGGGCGTGTAAAAATGAAATTGGGATTATGAGGGGGGTATAATGAGCAAAAAGGTGATAGTATGAGAGGGAAAAATATGGATATTGTTCATAAAAATAAATCAAATCAAACAACAACCATAACTCTTTTCAGACTTCATAATCCAATACGCATTCACTTTTCAAACCAAAACCATTTAATTGTCCCTTATTTACAGAGTGTTTTCTGACTTACAATAATTCATATGCCCAAAATACTTCAATTATAGCATCCCTTGCATCTATACAACATTCATAATAACATCATTGCCAACAACATTATAACCCTTCAAGCCACACTCTTTCATATTCCAATGCTAAACCCTTTTTTCTTTTAAAACCAAATAGAAATATACATAGTGATTCCATCCATCCACATCCAAGTATTTATTACTTAAACTAAAATAAGAACAGGCCTAGTATAAACTACCATATGTTGACTTTCCAACATTGTTTGACACAATACATTGGCATTAAGACTCATAATCGAGTGTCAATTCAATTACACACAGGCGTTTATCAACGTAAGTCTTGATTCGAAATAGCGTTCAACTAATAACATGCAATTATGAGCCTGTGATTTTTGAAAATTAGACATGTACATACTTGTTTTAAAAGAAATGCCCAATGAGAGACAAAACCAAATCGTTCCCACGAAGGAAACATAACCAAATCGTGCCCAAATAGACCAAGCACATGCAAGTGTCTCTCTTACTCTTGACGAGATTGAAAAGAGACCAAGATTGTGTTAGGGTTTAACACAGCAAAGGAAGTAAGAACAAATAGCTCGATCACATGAGATAGTCTTTGAGACACAAACAACCCATGCCCTTTTAAAAAATTATTGCAGAGAGGTAACAATAGATGGCTCAATCAAGGAAGAGTCTTTGAAAACAAATATCACTTGTTCCTTTTAAAAATCACCACAGACACATAAAATTTAACCCAAAAAATTGACAGTGAGGGTTACCAGAACATGATAGTCATCCACCTCCAACGAATATGAAGGGAAGTGAACACTTAAAATATTGTGAAGAGAATTCTCGAACACCACCCGTGGCCAACCAAAACATATACAAGCTTCCATTAAAAGTTATGCGCGATACAAACCTGAATATGGAATGCTTCCAACAACAACTATATAATGTGGGCAACGCCATTATACAATACAGCTCAGTACTCAGCCAAAACATGGCAGGAAATACTTCCACTCTTTTAACAGTTTTCATTGCAACCCAGTAAAATGAAACATATCAACCATAGAGACGAAAAGGATTTATAGAGATTAACAACAAGACTGGTTGTAAACCCATGTGCCAAAACTCAGAGCTTGCTAAACCATAATCATTGTTTTCCACAAAGAAATAGACCAAAACCCCAAGCTGACTAGACATTTTTTAAACCAATAAACCAATGCACAGGATACACACAACAAGAACATTCATTCATTTTCTTTAAAATGCCAACAGTATTGAATATTCATAGAAGAAACCATAAGCACAACACTGAGACACAGCCAAAAAAACTTAAGAAAAACACAGACCTCAAGTCATTTTGAGCCAAAAATTGATTCATAACATAGAGAAGCCATCATTGATGGAAAATAAAGGAACCATACCTGGAAAAGATTGCTTGAGGGAGATAGTTGAACTGTATCCTTCTCTCGCAACCAAAAATCGTGGAGCACCAACAACCACCAGAGAAAAAAACCAAGTGCAAGTATGGCTAGGGTGACGGGATTGAGGGTTGTTATAATGACGTGGAGTAAATGCACATTGCTTCCTTTCCCAACCCCATTCAATTCAACGTACAAGCCAACAAATCCACCATAACATCAACCATTAATTCAAATACATATCCCATTTCTATAACCATTACATAGTGTTCCACCTTTATTCACGTTAAAAACTTTTAACAACAACCATACGCTATAACGTTACCATATATGCCTCACACATAACCTTTAATCAAAGCACATAAAACTAGCAGCAATATCTATACACTTTTCTTTTGTCACTATTACATGTAACCTTAAGGCTTGTACATAGTCTTTTTTCCCTTTTTGTTTAAGCTCCCACATCATCCTCTTGCATAAAATCATATGTAAAAAATAATCAACCGATGTTTAATACATAACATAGAACCTGTAAAAAAAATAATCCTTTTGTCAATAGTACAGGGATAAGTTGCAAGTGACCATCTAGCCATACCACAATCAACCAACCATCTTATATCACCATAACTATTAGAACCATGACTTGATTCACCAATTGTAGAAGATTGTGCTGGCATCATTATAACAACAAACAAAACTATAAGTGCAACACATCCATCATAGTGTCGCTAGTGTACAAGGGGGTCCCAACTACTAGTTTATTATTATTATTATAATTAACTAATAGAGCTTGGCAATCATTTGTGAGCAGTATTCCTCGTTGCGATTTTAAGCATCAACAATACCTATGTCAAGAGATTCCTCTTTTCATCCTGATCACCGTGATGCCTATCATTTTTAACAATTTTTTACCCCGTGGATGCATACCCTTCCCGACACATTTATTTTCCACTTATCCCATTAGTTTTCTCTCGTTTCTCTAATTCTAGTGGTATATATCACTTACTCAATTTTTTGTCCTCTTTCCCTCATGGCTCCCACCCTCCAAGAAGAAACCAACCAGAAACTAAATATCGACCTTACTTCCCTTCAGGCCCAAGTGAATAAGGACATTCATGCCATTCATTCCAAAATGGACTACATCCAATAATATCTGGGTATCCAAATTGTTGAAGTCAATTCCACTCTCCAACAATTCATGAACAAATTCCAAGGTCCTTCCTCCTTTGACCCACCTCTCTATCCTAAATATGTTGACTCNATCCCATTAGTTTTCTCTCGTTTCTCTAATTCTAGTGGTATATATCACTTACTCAATTTTTTGTCCTCTTTCCCTCATGGCTCCCACCCTCCAAGAAGAAACCAACCAGAAACTAAATATCGACCTTACTGCCCTTCAGGCCCAAGTGAATAAGGACATTCATGCCATTCATTCCAAAATGGACTACATCCAATAATATCTGGGTATCCAAATTGTTGAAGTCAATTCCACTCTCCAACAATTCATGAACAAATTCCAAGGTCCTTCCTCCTTTGACCCACCTCTCTATCCTAAATATGTTGACTCCAAATGAATTTTTTGATCTCATTCCAACTCCCTACCTCATGACCTTTGTCTTACCAAAGTTGAGGTGAACAAATTTGATGTCTCAGATCCAACATCCTAGGTCATTCAAATGGAAAACTATTTATCCCTGCATGGAATTACTGATGAGTTGACCAAGTTTTGTTACAAAATTCTCTATTTGGATCCAGAACAATGGAAATGGTGGAAATTGCATAGAAATTCACGTCAAGGGTATGTTTCTTGGTCACGGTTCATTGTTGAAATATATGAACACTTTGACATGGACACCCACCATTTAAGACGTCTAACCAAATTGAAACAGTCTGGAACACTGGAACACTTTATTGTTCCCTTTGAGCACATGGATTTCCAAACAGAGGACATGACAAATGCATTTTTCAGGGAATGTTTTCTTAGTGGCCTCGGGGATGAAATCCGAGATCAGGTCATAATGGCTCCCCACCAGACTTGGTTTGAATAATCTAAACATGTCAAGGAGGAACAACGGGTCATGTTGGACCATAGTAGAAAACCCACTTTTGTTCCTCTCCCTAAACCCACCACCCCTTCCCCTCATGCCACCCCTCTCAAGTTCCAAAAATTAACACGGGAATAAATGGTTGAACGCCAACTCAAGGGTCTCTACTAAAATTGTGATGACAAATACTTTCCAGGGAACAAGGGTAAATAACGCAAACTCTTTATGGCCATTTCAGAGTATGTTTATGATGAATATGTTGATGTATCTCCTAAAACTGAGCTACCCCAAAGATATAATCTTTTGTCACCCACTAATGCTCCCAAAGTTGAACCACTTATTTCGCTGAATGGTCTCACTAGTTTTTCTATTGCCCAAACCCTCAAATTTATTGGTTACATTAAGAACCAAAAAGTCATCATCCTAGTTGACAGTGGTAGCACTCATAATTTCATTCATTGCCACCTTTATCAAGAGGTCAATTTCTATATCCGTGCTATCAACAATTTTCAAATCATGATTTCCAATGGTGGTTCCATGAAATGTGGGGGGCATTGTGAAAATGTGTGCCTACAAATTGGTCAATGTAACCTAAAATCTCACATGTTTGCAATTAACATGGGTGGTTGTGACATTGTTCTTGGTGTTGAATGGTTATGCACTCTTGGACCCATAACCATGGATTTTAAGGATTTAACCATGCAATTCCAACAAGAATGAAAATAGTATAAATTACAAGGAATTACAACAGAGTCCCTAGAGATCATCAGTTCCCACCAAATGTAAACGTTACTCAAAAAAGGTCATTTTGTAATCATTCCCCAACTCCATTCCACTTGAGTAGTTGAGACACCCCTGGTACACCCTGACCTTCACACTATCCTTTCCCGCCATCCCATTGTTTTCAAAACTCCCCATGGCCTCCCCCCCTCCCATGAAGACCATAACCATTCCATTCCTTTAATCCTAGGAAGTATTCCTCCAAAAATTTTCCCTTATCCTCATCTCTTTGCTCAAGAAAATGAAATTTACAAAATTTTCCAAGAATTGTTAGAAGAAGGTGTTATCTGTCCCAGTACCTACCCCTATTCTTCCCCTATTGTCATGGCCCTCAAGAAGGAAGGAACTTGGCACATGTGTCCTGATTTTTGTGCCCTTAACAAACTTACCATCAAGGAAAAATTTCCCATCGCCATCATAGATGACCTTCTAGATGAACGCAATGGGGTTCACTACTTTACCAAACTTGACCTCCATTTGGGATACCACCAAATAAATATGAAAGAGGAAGACATCTTCAAGACTACACTTCACACTCATAAGGGCCACTATGAGTTCTTAGTTATTCCCTTTGGTCTCTGTAATTCCCTCTCCACTTTTCAAAGTCTCATGAATCATGTCTTTCATCCTTTCCTTTGTCACTTTGTGTTAGTTTTCTTTGATGATATTCTCATCTATAGTAAAACATGGCGAGTCCATCTTGCCCATGTAGATCAAGTTCTCCATCTCCTCTCTAAGCACTAGATTTTCCTCAAACTATCTAAATGTGTTTTTGGTGCCTGTGAAGTTGAGTACCTGGGTGATATTGTTGGAAAGGATGGTGTAAGGGTGGATCCAAATAAAATTGAAGCTATGTAGAATTGGGCTCGCCCTAAAAATATCAAAAGTCTACATGGTTTTCTGGGTTTAACAGACTATTATCACAAGTTTGTTCAGAATTATGGAAAAATTGTAGCTCCTCTCACATCTCTCCTTAAAAAGAATGCTTTCAGTTGGAATCCAAAAAATAACTAATCCTTCCAAGCCTTGAAAGAAGCTATGTGCACTACTTATATACTGGCCCTACCTGACTTCACCAAGAACTTTGTTTTGGAATCTGATGCATCAGGGAGAAGAATTGGGGAAGTCCTCATGCAAGATGGATGACCTTTGGCTTTCACCAACAAACAGTTTCCAGAACGACATTTGGGCCAATCAATTTATGAAAAGGAAGTGTTGGCTATTTTTCATGCAATGGATCTCTATTGCCCTTATCTATTAGTACAACTCTCCCAAATTAAGATAGATCTTCAAATCCTCAAGTACTTCCTGGAACAACGAATTTCATTTGGGAGAAACAAAAATGGGTTACCAAACTTTTTGGATATGATTATGAGATTTTTTATAAGAAGGGAAAATAAAATGTGGTTGTTGATTCTCTTTCCATGAAATATGAATAAGAAGGGTCCCTCTTTTCCCTCTTATTCATTGTCACCAACTGGCTTTAGGATGTTCGATGGGAGTGGTTGTAAGACCCAAAAAATTCTGGCCTAATCCAAAAACTTCAACAGGATCCCCAAGCTGCTCCATGATACTCTTGGAAGAGTGACGAGTTTCACTATAAAGGTGTCTTAGATTTATGCAAACAGTCAACACTTAAATCCAAGGTTCTCTCTACGCTTCATGATTCACCTACAACTAGCCATTCTGGTTTTACCAAATATTATGAAAATGTAAAACGATCTTTCTTCTAGGACAGAGTGAAATAGGACATTGAGACCTTTGTGGATGAATGTGATACATTTCAACGCAATAAGGGTGCAATTGTAAAACCTCCTAGTACACTCCAAGCACTTTTGCTTCCACCTACTATTTGGATGGATATATCTATGGATTTGATAGTTGGCTTACTCAAATCAGGAAATAAGTCAATCATCATGGTGGTAGTGGATCATATTTCCAAATATGCTTATTTATGTGCTCTTCAACACCCATTCACCACATCCACAGTGGTTCAATTTGTTTTGGATTTTATCTTCAAACTTCATGGAATGCCTCATTCTATTGTTTCTGACTGTTATCCCACTTTTACCAGTGATTTATGGAAATCATTATTCAGGCTCTAGGGAACTCAATTTCACCCCAACATAACCTGTCATTCCCATATTGATGGCCAAACAAAAGTGTTTAACAAGTATTTGGAAACGTGTTTGAGGTGTTTTGTATCTGACAAAAGACATCAGTGGGTTTAGTGGTTAGCCCTAGTTGAATTGTGGGACAACACCTCTTACCATACTACCACTCGCATGAATCCTTTTGAAGGGTTATACAGATAGAAGCCACCATAGGTTCTCCTATACATAATGGGTGTCTCCAAGGTTAAATCTCTTGGCCAAAATCTTACCATCTGCATGACCATTCTCCATACTCTCAAAGAAAATTTGGTAATGGATCAAAACTGCATGAAGCAATAGGAAGATCAAGGTCATTCTTAATATCAATTTGTTGAAGGAGATTAGTTTTTTCTCCGTCTCCAAACAAACAAGAAGACTTCAATCAAAGCCCAATAGTGTCAGAAACTTGCACACAAATTTTATGGTGCTTATTCTATTCTTCAACACATGGGTCCAGTGGGCTATCAGTTAGCTTTGCCCACTCACTCCAAGATACATCCTATTTTTCATGTCTCATGCATGAAGACAATTATTGGAACCAAATTCCACACCTAGACTAGCCTACCCGGTTGGATGAAGAACGTTCTATTTGGTTGCATCCACAAGTTGTCTTAGACCAATGAGAGCATCACCTTCATCAACATACCATCAAGGACATTTTGGTTCATAGGAAGGATACTCCATCAAAAGATGCCACTTGGGAACTTGATACTATTCTACAACACTTTCCTCATCTTAATCCTTGAGGACAAGGTTATTTTTCAACAGGGGGGGGGGCATGTTAGGGACCTAACCCCTCATGTAGATAGAATAATATTTTTTCCATGTAATAAAGGTCGACATTAATTAATAAGGACTAAATATATTTTCCATGTAATAAAACCTTACATTAGTTAGTAAGGCCTATTTAATAATTGTGAACAAGTCAATGTAAGAAGACCTTATAGAAGCTTCTTCTTCTATAAATATCTTCTCTAGAATGTTCTTTAGAATATATAATTAGTATAAATAAGAGTAGGAGGCATGATAAATATTTTCTTTAGAATTATTGTAATAGAGCTCTACTCTTCTAGAGGTTTCCCCCTCGAAGATGCAAGTGAACATTTCCTTCTTTGAATAAAGTTATTATTTATGGTATTAATCTTCTCAATATGTTTTTATTCTAGAATTTGATGCATCAAGGAGAGGAATTGGGGCAGTCCTCATGCAATATGGATGACATTGGCTTTCACCAACAAACAATTGTCAGACCGGTATTTGGGCCAATCGATTTAAGAAAAGGAAATGTTGGCTATTTTGAATGCAGTGGATCTTTGGCGTTCTTATCTATTGGGATAATGATTCTAAATTAAGATAGAGAATCAAAGCCTCAAGTGCTTCCTAGAACAACAAATTTCATCCCCAAAGAAACAAAAATGGGTTTCCAAACTATTTTGATATGATTATGAGATTGTTTATAAGAAGGGAAAAGGAAATGTGGTGGTTGATGCTCTTTCCATGAAATATGAAGAAGAATGGTCCCTCTTTTCCCTCGCAATCATTGTCTCCAACTGGCTTCAGGTTGTTCGATGGGAATGGTTGCAAGACCCCAAAATTTTTGGCCTAATCCAAAAACTTCAACAAGATCCCCAAGATGCTCCATGATACTCTTGGCACAGTGACAAGTTTCACTATAAATGTGTCATGGATTTAAGAAAAAAATCAACAATTAAATCCAAGGTGCTCTTTGCACTTCATACTTCACCTACAACTAGCCATTCATGTTTTACCAAATATTATGAATGGGTCAAACAATCTTTCTTATAGGTCAGTATGAAATAGGACATCGATACCTTTTTGGCCAAATGTGATACCCGTCAATGCAATAAGGGAGAGTTTGTCAAACCTCCTGCTACACTCCAACCACTTCTTCTTCCACCTACTATTTGAAAAAATATTTCTATGGATTTGATTGTTGTCTTACCCAAATCAAGAAATAAGTCATTCATCATGGTGGTAGTGGATCATCTTTCCAAATATGCTCATTTATGTTCTCTTCAACACCCATTCAAAACATCCATAGTGGTTAAATGTTTTTTGGATAATATCTTCAAACTCCATGGAATGCCTCATTCTATTGTTTATGAACGTGATCCCTCATTTACCAGTGATTTTTGGCAAGAATTATTCATGCTCTAGGGAAATCAATTACAGAAGTGTTCAAAAAGTGTTTGGAAACATATTTGAGGTGTTTTTTATCTGACAGAAAACATCAGTGGGCTCAATGGTTACCCCTAGTTGAATTGTGGTACAACACCTCTTACCATACTACCACTCGCATGACTCCTTTTGAAGTGGTATATAGATAGAAGCCACCATCGGTTCTCTCATACATAATGGTTGTCTCTAAGGTTCAAGAGCTTGACCGAAATCTTACCATCTACATGACCATTCTCAGTACTCTCAAAGAAAATTTGGTAATGGATCAAAACCGCATGAAGAAACAAACATATTAGGGTCATTCTAAAATTCAATTTGTTGAAGGGGATTAGGTGTTTCTCCATCTCCAAACACACAAGAAGACTTCACTCAAAGCCTAGTAGTGTCAAAAACTTGCACCAAAATTTTGTGGTCCTTATTCTATTCATTAATGTGTGGGGCCAGTGGCTTATCAATTAGATTTTTTTAGTCACTCCAAGCTACATTATATTTTTCATGTCTCATGCCTGAAGAAAGTGATTGGCACCAAATGCCACACCCAGACTAGCCTACCATATTAGAAAAATAGGATGGTGGAGAAATAAAATAAAATAAAATGTAGAAATAAAACATAGAAGATACAAAATACAATAGTGACACAGATATGTGTGGTTCACCTAGTGTGGGATACGTCCACCAGAGAAATTTCTACGTCCTGCCTTTTTATTATCCAGCAAATGAAGGGATACAACCTACAACACACCCGTTGTAACTTCCTCTTATTTCTCTCACAGTATCCTCTCTTAGAATAGAATAATCACACACATACATGACCAAAATAAAATTCCCTCATAAAAGAGGGTTTCCTTCTAAGGAAAAAATATCTAAAATAACTTCTATCGTTAGATCTGTGACCTTATAATGAATGGTTTAGATTGACTATGAAATTACAATATTTTACAAGGCAATTTTTCCAAATATTTCACTTCAGGGGCGTTGCCCCAAAATCCCCCTCCAAGGGGGCCTAAAAAATTTGTCATCACCCCCCTCGGACCCCCTTTGCGACAGTTTTGCGGTGGAAATACCCCCCACACCCCCACCCCCCCATTAGGGAATGGGGTCCAAGCAAGAATGAAACAAACCTTTGAATTAGGAAGATAATAAGGCTCCACAACCAATAATATCCCACTTGGAGACAGATCAAAACAACACCGTTGTTGTTGTACTTGTTGGACTATACTCCACCTTGGACCTGGAAAATTTATCATCTTCACCTTCATGCTTGAATACCAACTAAAGCTAAGCAGGAAATCAGTTTCTCCCTGGTCACTCCCTTTGTTAACATGTCTGCAGAATTTTGGCTAGTATGTATATTTTCCAACTTAAAATGTCCATATTCCAAGACGAATCATATGAAATGGTACCTGAGCTATATATTATTATTCTTTAAATGTAATGTTGAGTTCTTTGTAAGATGAACGACACTCTCACTGTCACAGTACAACTTGATATTCTCCTCCTTCTTTCCCAATTCCTCCATAAACCTTTGTAACCAAATCATTTATTTACTAGCGTGTGTAATAGAAACGTACTCTACTTCTATTGTTGAAAGTGCAACAATATTTTGTAGTTATTAAATCCAACTTACTGTTGTTACACCTATAGTAAAAGCATACCCTATGGTGCTCCTCCTGCTATCTTTATCACCTACCATATCTAAATCAACATATCCCTGTAAAACAGTATCTGAAACTCCAAAACATAATGCATGAGTATAAGTACCTCTCAAATATCTGAGAATCCACTTTACTGCCTCCCAATGTTCTTTACCTACATTGTTCATATACCTACTCACAACTCCCACTGCATGTGGAATATTTGGTCTTGTGCAAACCATCACATACATCAAGATGCCAATTGTTGATGAATAAGGGACCATGGACATGTATTCCATATCCTCTTGTGTCTTGGGACACATTTCCTTAGTTAATTTGAAACAATTGGACAAAGGTGTGCTAACTTGTTTTCCATTTTGCATCTAAATCTCTCCAACACCTTCTCTATGTAATCAGCCTGAGACTATGTCAATTTGCGATTTTTCTTGTCTCTTGTTATTCTCATACCAAGGATTTTATTTGTAGCACCCAAATCCTTCATCTCAAATGAATTAGCTAATTTCTTCTTGAGCACATTTATATCCTTCATATTATACCCTGCAACAAGAATGTCATCTACATACAATAAAAAGATAATATAACTTCCATTTTCTGTCCTTTTAAAATAAACATAGTGATCAGAATGACATCTACTATAAACTTGTTTTGTCATAAACCTATCAAACTTCAAATACCATTGCCTTGGATCTTGATTTAGGCCATACAAGCTCTTGTTCAACGTGCATACCAAATTATCCTTCCCTTTGACCTCATACCCCTATGGATGTTGTATATAAATATCTTCCTCCAAATCTCCATGGAGAAAAGTTGTTTTCATATCTAATTGTTCATGCAAATTTTGTACTTACACAAGACTTAAAATAGTTCTAATGGAATCCATCTTAACAATAGGAGACAATATTTCATCAAAATCTATACATTTCTTTCATGCAAACCCCTTTACAAAAATTCTAGCCTTATGTCGTGTTTTTCCTCCATATTATTCCTTCAACCTGTAAAACCATTTATTCTACAATGTTCTTTTTCCTGCAGAAAATTGAACCAAGTCCCAATTCTGGTTATTTACCGAGGAATCCATTTCCTCTTTCATTCCTTGCTCCTACTTCTTTTTTAGTGTCTACCTTCATTGCCTCTTCATAACATTTTGGTTCACCAAAATCAGTCAACAATAAATAATACAATGAAGGAGGGTATCGTTCATGGGGTCTACTTAACCTGGTATATCTTCCAACAAAACTTGCAAGAGTTTGAGGTACCTATTGCTCCTGTTGTTGTACATTTTGATTTTCTGGTACCTTTGGAATTTATTTTTCAGTGATTTCATCAAGCACTGTGTATTCTGGCATTTCTTTTTCTTGTTTCTCATTGAATATGACATCTCTACTCCAAATGATTTTTTTATTTTCATAATCCCATAACCGATAACCAAAATCATTAACACAGTATCCAATAAAGGTACACTTCTTGGGTTTTTCTTCAATTTTTGTTCTATTTTCTGTATCAATATGAACAAATGCTTCACAACCAAAATTCTTAAAAAATGAATAGTTTACCCTTTTACATGTCCATTCCTCCTCTAGAATCCAAATAACTTGAAGGTCCTATGTTTATCAAGTAAACATAAGTATCTACAACATCTTCCCAAAACTGTAAGGGTAACCCTGCATGCAATCTCATACTCCTTGCACGCTCCATGGTTGTCATGTTCATCCTTTCTAACACACCATTTTCTTTTGGTGTTCCTAGAACTGACTTCTCTCTACGAATCCCATGGTATGAATAGTAATCATCAAACTCCTTGCTACCATATTCACCTCCATTGTCTAATCTGAGACACTTCAACCTTTTTCCTGTCGCATTCTCAACCAAAGCTTTCCATTTCTTAAAAGGGTCAAAAACATCAGATTTTTGTCGAATGCAATAAACCCAAGTTTTTCTAGTTGCATCATCAATAAAAGTAACATAATAACGAGAGCCACCAAGAGATGATACATGATCTAGTCCCCATACATTTGTATGCACAAGATCTAACCTTTCACTCTTCTTTTCGTTTCCAACTCTGAGAAATCTGACTCTCTTATGTTTTCCATAAACACAGTGCTCATAGAAATCCAAAATCAATTTGTTTAAGATCTGGGAAAAAATTCATTTTGTGAAGTATCTGCATCCCCTTCTCACTCATGTGTCCAATCCTATGATGCCAAAGAGTTGTATCCACTCCTGTAGAAGCTAAAGAGATAGAAGAATCAATATTACCAATACATAAATACAATGTACCTACCTTCTCACCTTTTTCTATCACCGGTGATCCTTTGGTGACCTTCCATGCCTTATCTGTAAATATGGATATACATCCTTCACTTTCCAACTGCCCTGTTGAAATTATATTTTTCCTTAGATCTGGAACATGTCTAACCTCTTTCAACAACAGTTGGTTTCCATTCTTTTTCTTTATTTGTACCTTTCCCATTCCAACAATTTTGCATGGTGCATCATCACCCAAATGAATGTATCCAAAATCACCTTGAACATAATACATAAATTGTTTCCTAATGGGTGTGGCATGAAATGAATCCCATGAATATACTACCCAAGACTCAGAAATATTATCTACAGAAAGAATCAAAGCATATTGTAACACATCACCTATTACATTTGCTTCCTGATTTTTCTCTTGTTGTCCATCTCTTTGTTTCTTTGGAGCTCTACAATATTTCTTCAGATGTCCTTTCTTTCCACAATTCCATCACTATATTTTTCCTATTCTGGATTTGGATCTT
>SNQJ01S0018493.1:72160-84621 GCA_010110895.2 Picea sitchensis
ATGATAAGATGCTCCAGAATCAATAAGCCACTTATCATAAGTAGAAGTAGAAGGTGTATTGAAGGAGAAACAAGAAGCAGAAAGTGCATGTCCATGAGAAGAAGAAGAAGAAGTAGGATCAATATTGATGTTGTGCTTCTTCATCGCTTCTTCTAAATTTGCCATCTTCTTGAAACATTTGGACTCATCATGACCATATTTATCACAAAAGTTGCAATGTTTTTCAATCTTCTTATTTTTATATTTTTCTCCTTTGTCTCCATTCGGAGAAAAAGTTGTTTGAGTGGATTTGAGACCCTTATATTTCTTGTTGTTGTGGCGAGGATGCTGCTTCTTGGGATTCTTGGGTTTATCTTTCTGCTGGGAAACTAAGGCTTTGTTGGAGGTACTTGTAGTGTTGATCACTCCAAGTTGTACAAGCTTATCTTCCTCTCTAATCAAAGCAGCACAAAAGGACTCAAGAGTGGGTTTTTCATAAGCTTTCCATAGATCCTCTCTCATGGAATAAAAGGTATATACAAACACAAAATATGCACTACCTATCTTAGAAAGAATAAGATAGATGTAATGCTCTTCCTCCTTTTTTATCTTACATTCTTCACATAAAATTTTGAGTGTTTTAAACCTAGATAGATAGTCTCCAAGGCAAGAAAAATCACTTGGACTCAAGGTCAGTACTTGATTTTCTAACTGTTGTGCTCGAATAATATTGAGTTTACCAAACACGGATTCAATCTTATCCCAAGCTTCTTCGGGGTCATCAATTTCTTGGAAGTGGTATCTTAAATCATGAGAGATGTACATTCCTATTAGTCCACATTCTTCATCACTCATATTATCCCATTTGGATTTCTTATCATCATCAGTGGGTTCTTTTTCCTTTCCCAAGGTAATCTGGTACAAGCCTTTACTTCTTAATAAATCTTCCACATGAGATTTCCATTGGAAGTAGTTGTTGCTGGTAAGAAAGACATTACTTGTAGAAGCCATATTAAATATGAAGATAATTTGGATTTAAAAACTAAAACTGATGATCTGGATGGAAAGATATCGAAAATTTATGTGGTTTTAAAAAAACAACACTGAAAACGGACTTCCGATGTGAGAGTTATGCCCTTTTAAAAAAAAGGCATAAACGGTAACCAACTGAACACGTGATAGTGTAAGTTGCTTTATGAAGTGACTCGCTTTTATAAAGAGAAGTGGGGATCACTTTTACAATGAAGTTATTTTATAACAGAAAAGTTGCATGAAAAATAAATAACTCAAAAATAAAATAGTAAAGCTACTTATAGTGATTCACTTTTATACTTGAAGTGAAATACACTTTACAATTTTAGCATGAACGTTTTAAAAAAAGTAACAAAAGAGAGACCTGAACTCAAGAACTCTTACTTAATAAGACAAGTTTTAACCAAATGGTCTAGAAAAATATATTGTAATGTTCAGAAGGAGGATTGTTGTTATTGTTGTAGAGCGTTCTAGAAAAAAACTATTTTCACACAAGAAAAAAATTTATCTTCTCGATGACAACAAGGGTTAGATCTCAGTTAGCTTACCTGGAAGATGCACCTTTTCCTATCTGTTTCTGATTTTGCGAGATCACATAGGGCGCAGGGCAAAGACCATACACAGATCTAAAAGAGTAGAAACTCAGAAATAAAAAAAATACAAACTGAAATAAAACTTTGCAGAAATTTAAAAAATGTGTATTCAGGCTTTATACCTCTGGATCTGACTGTAATGGTCGTATCTTGGAAAAACTGAAACCTTTTCGAGTAAAACAAAAAGTGTTCCTGAATGAAATGAGTGCTCCCTCTAGACACAATGAAACAATCCTCTCATCCCATAAATGTGCGGAAATGAAAAAAAATGGAGATGAGGCAACTCGGCTTCACGATCTCAATCTACAATAGGAACGGGTCTTCAAACATAATCTGATACCATGCTCGACAACACAGGTATTCCAATAGAGGATGAACACATTCAGTAACCACTCACATAACCAGATCAAAGATCAACACACCGATGTTTTCACGTGGTAAAACCACTATGGGGAAACATCCACGACCCCAGCCAACACAGCCACTTGGAGCAGTTTATTAATGAAAAGAAAAAGATTACAAAGATATTTTACAAGAGAGTTTCTCACAATCGATTGTCGACAAATGGCCGTCAATGCTCTTTAAATAGAGATCATGGAACAATCGGGTGTTAAGCCACATATCAATGGCCATTAAGATCGAGGAGAGTATGAACCGTCGGATCACTCTATGTCGGGAACATATTGTGACCGTTGGATTTCCTAACTACAAATGCATACTAAAGAAACACACTAGAAAACACACTTTTACCTAATGACACAATAGACCAAGTAGATCTTAACTAACTCCTAAGTGTCTAAATATTCTAACACAAGAATAAAAAATCACAATGTCGTATCCCAGGCAAAAATGACTTTAAATTTCATTCCCTAGTGATGATTCCATTTTGGATGTTTTCCCTCGACATTTTCTAAGTTTCTATTGGAACGATATCAAGGCAACCCAGTGGCTAAAAATCAGGATGAATCGTAAAGCAATATGTACAGTAAAGAAATATTATGCAAAATTTATTGGGTCTCTCTCTCTCTCTCTCAAATCTCTTGCACCTCAAACAATATTAATCTTAACCCCAAGAGGCATATGTCCACTAGTGTTTTAGACAATTAATATTTGAGGGTGAGTGAATTGGTGAACTAGAAAAAAAAAAAACATGCAAGGAACTACTGATAATGAATCTTGTAGTTTATGGAAAAATAACAATATGATGACAAATTAAGAATTTAGCAGTTTGAACATACGTATACAAATATATGAAAACATGCTTAAATATAGTTACACATATTCATACATTGAAATACATGGAAGTACCCTTTGCACATCATTTAAATGCATAAATAAATGACAAAAAATGATCATTTGTTAAGAGGAAACCAGTTCTATTTCATGACTAGACATCATATAGTCACATTGAATATGGTGCACAATATGTTGCTTGATATTTTATTAATCAGATCTGATATAAGAAGCCAAAATGGGAGCGGTGGATTTACAAGAAGACAGACACAAAAATAAGAAGAGTTATAGAATTAAACATAACACAGGTGATGAATCTCTTGAGGCATGTTTCCTTCACCATCTTTCTTTGCTTGAGGTATTTTGATCAAACAACTTTAAGTGTAATACAATATTTAATTCCCAAAAGTCCCAACACTTCAAAATTAGTGCCTCCTGCCTTTTATCTTTAAGCAATCTTCAAAACTTCTTCTTGAAACCACTTACCGCTTCTTGAATTTTCTTACTACCTCTTTATCCTTAAGAAACAACTACTCACTTTGTTTAGAATATAGTTCATTGTGGAAAAAAGATTCTTATCCAAAAAATTCTTTGTTTATACTTTTTCACTAGGCCCGCCTTGCACTACTTGACTCTCCTTGCTTTACTGAGGGGAGTTTGAGAAGTTTTCACATGTTGTGCCATATTTTCCCATGGGATAGTCAATATTGTTCATTTTTCTTATCATCTCATACAAATTGGTATACCTTCAGTATGATGGTTATGGATTTTTTTTTAAAAACTCTATTCAATTGGTGTAGGATTTTAAAATCTTCTGCCATCATTTCCATTATGTCCTACCCTAATAAAACCCTTGTTTGTTTATTAAACCAATTGTCATCATTCCTTTTCTACTACAGAAACTCTGAGTACCTATTGTGTGATAAGAAGTCTCCACTTCCCTCCCACTCACAGTCCAAGGGTGATGAGGTCCTTAAAGATCTTTTTGAAAGATGTCACTTCTCCTATTATTTCATGTAGCATGCTTTCAACATTTTGTAATTTCCTTATTTTAGTGAGAAGTTTCTTAGCATCAATTATAATACTAGTTATTTCATTAACATCTTGGTATTTGAGATGCTCTTTATTCCTACCGTTCAGGAATTTTATAATCTCGTTGGCCATATTAGGTTTATTTTTTAATTCAGAAGCTCCATAGGTTATGTTTTCTTTGGCATATTTTAGCATCTCCAAATCATATCCCATCAAAGAAAAATGTGCCCAATTATAAACCATCAGAGTGGCTATTTGGTACCAAATCAAATGCCTAGCTACTTTCAGGGATGACCTTCCTGTGACTTTGGAATGAATTTTCTCCAGTTCATTCAGATCTTCATCTTTATCTGAATTTAATTTAGACAACAACACTTCTCTGCTCTTGAATTGTTCCTGTAGCTTTGAAATCGTAGCACTTTTTTTCTTCAGTTGAGAAGTTGAATTTCCTAGTTCTATTTATTTTACACTAAGATCATCCATTACCTTAGATAAACCCTCAGGTGGATCAAATGCATCGAAATTCTCCTTCTCTTTCCTTGATATTTGAGCCAAGTGACTTTGTTAATTCTTGAGAATCTCGTTCTCTCCTCACATCTTTTCAATTTCATTTTGTAGTCATGTGTTGATTTTATGACTTTCTTTAATATGTTAAAACAATTGTTCCTTTTTCTAATAGCTATTTCGTAGCTCCGGGGTTTTCACATGAAGAAATTCATGGATGTTCAACCTCTTCTTTAGCACCTTAATTTTGATATCATTTTGTTTCATCGGTTTCCCATAGCAGTGGGATCTTTAGGATCAATCCCCAGGGCTATGATGTTTCTTTAAAGATCTACCACTCTTGATTGATATGCCTTAGTGTTTGTTTTTTCTTGCTTCGACTGTTTATGGATTTTGAGTGCAATTTACCTAATCTTCCTCTCACTAGTAGAAGATTGCAGGAATCCTTTGTACAACATATCACTTGTCTATTGATGAAAATCAATTAGATTTGGGGGATGGATTTTACCTATTTTAAGCTTTACCTAGGTCACCTTATAATCTACTGGGGAGAGTGTTTTTGTTACTTTTGATTCCAACAAATCTAGATTGAAGGTACCCTCTTGGTAATCTAATGTTGTCATTATCTTTATTTGTGTTGCCTCTCCTCCTCCCACTAGGGGGTACAACGCTTTTTTCATTTCTCTATTATGCATTTATAGTCTAGGTAGTGACAAAACACATAGGTGGATTCCCCACTGCTCCACCACTGGTATTTTCTTTCTTAAGAGGTCCCTCATAGTAACAATGAGGTTTAGCATTTAAAAGTGGCCTTTCATGTTCACTCTCCCATTGAGTTATTTGTAACATATTCTTCCCTTTATCCAAAAACTCTACTAGATTGTCTTCTTCTCCTTCTTCTTCATCATCTCCTTTTGGATTCATGTTTCATTGCTCATCTACATTCAATCCTGATTGAGCCTCTGATAGTGTCCATTTCAAATTTTTAGTAACTTGAACTGAGATGGCTTATGACGATAATGCCATTGATCTAGGGACCTCACCTTCCAATATTTTCCTGACTTACTCCCAATATTCTAAATAGGAATTCCTTTCTAGAACCTCCTTTGGATTATGTTTTTGTGTTGGATTTCTAGAAACAATCACACCATGGGGATCATATACCCAACTGGTTTCCCTTTCAAATTCGAACTCTCTTAATATGTCTTCAGCTTTAGCAAAAGCTAGTATTTGTTGTACTAGGAAAGGGCCAACCTCCTATGGTAGAGAGAAAGTGATTGAATTTTTCTGTTGAGATAAAACGAAGTGGTCAGTTGTCATTATCTATTTGACATATTCCAAATACACTATCCTGGGTGTTAATAAAGAGGGAAGATTAAAATTATCTTGTTCACTATATACCCTGATGATGGTATGGTCTTATGCTAGATACCAATATCCTATTCTAGTGTCTTTGCTCAATTGAAAAAGACACCTCAATTCTGGAAAATTTCTAGGGGAAGGAAAACCATGTATAAGAGTATATATGGCCTTCAAGCAATGTTCACATAGTGGATAAAACCATTTTTTTGTTCCTATTTTTTCCTCTGTGTCCACTTACTTATTAGATTAAGTTTCCCTTATTCATCATTAATTTTTATTCCCTGACCCTTAAATTAAGTTTGATTTTTGGAGAGGATAAGGTATAGTAGATATAACTAATATCTAAAATATCAGGTGCTAGGGAAGTTCTCCAGCTGAGCCTGCATGGATTCCTCCAGGAGATTATAGTAATCAAATTTGGGGAGAACCATGGAGGTTTTTGATAACAAAAGAGATAATAATACAAGGGTAGCATCGTCCATTACCGTATCTTGGTCATATCCAAATACTTGGAAAATGATGGTTAGGGAATGCCAGGTGGTTTCAGAAAAAAATGTCGGCTTGGAATGGAGTTGAGGAAGTTCACAATGGGGAAATTGGGGATAAAAGGCTTCTAAGTAGGTATTATTTATTAGCATGGGGTATCTTCTAGTACAAAATTTCTATTATGTGTTCTTCAAGGGTTTCCAAGGGTCCTTTGAGGAACAAAATCATTTTGGATAGGGATTCTTGAGACAAATGACATACAATGTGTTGTTTTTCAGAAGGCATTAATTTGCATTTGGGATCTAGGTAGTTTGCAGTGCACCAGTGGATAATTTTGTAGATATTGAATTCTTATGGGACACTAGAGAAAGCCAAGTTCAATTCCCATAAGTGAATTTGATATCAACCATTTTCGGCATTTGTCTATGCAGTACTAATGATTTCTCCTAGGTTGGGGAAGGACAAAATCGGGTCGTAAATCTCGCTATCTTGGTTGATTAAGGGCTCATAAGATTCTGAGGATTTCTTGGAGGACCATGACTTGATACAATTTGAAACATAAGACATTTTGGTGGTTTAAAAGGTAAATTCAAGAGTAAATTGCAAGGGGTGTAAAGGTTCTTGGGTTACCTTCAACCAATGTGTAGGAGGTGTCAAAGAATATTTCTTGTAATCCTTCCTCATTTGAAAACTCGATTTTATGCTTTGGCACCTCAAAAGGAATAATACTCTTTGGGCCTAGTGAGCCCCTTTACCTTTATTTATTCTTTAAATTTCCATGTGCCAACCTTTCATTTGATGGAGATCTTTAAATGAGTGAGAGCGTGAATTTTTGAGTGACAAAAAAATGATGCCATGGACATGTGGTAGATTCATATTGGTCCATGTTGGTGCTTATGTGGCAAGGGGGAAGCTATGTGTCACTAGGCACAATCTGTTGTTTCATGTCTTTGGTGGGTTCCCTTTGTCTAGGTGGAAGTTGTGGATTTCCCTTAATGAGTGCTTGGTTTTCATGCCCCCCTATCACTCATCTATATGGATGTCTATAGTGGAGTGTTGAGTCGACTATACATGCTTCTGAGTTAGCAAATAGGTTTATGATTTGTATTGGAGGTGATGAGTGCTTCGTGAAACTACAATACCACTATCACAACCAAATGATGGTGGTTTCAACTTAAATTCTCTTGTTAGGTGACATCACACATCATGTGACACATGCCCCCTCAAACCACTATCATCATGCTCAGGCTCATTATCTCTCTTAGACTCCTCAGAGAGTGAATTTAAATGACCTCCATGTCTTAATAGGCCCCATTTTGTATCCCTATAAACAACTGAGCGCCTAGATCATGCCTTTAGTGATTAAAGCATGACATTTCCTCTCGTTCCTTTATTTTTTACTCAAAATAACTCAGTCCTTTATGTTCAAAATCTATATAACATCACCCCTTTTCCTCTGGCTTGTAAAATATTGGCCTTATAGCCTCAATAGGATTCCCATTGACAACAAGATGAAATCTTGTACTAATAGATGTAATCATCCTAAAGCCTTTGCCAATCTGGGATTTTTTCCCAAGCACAAACTCCTTTGACAAATGGTTCCCATGACTTGGTAAAAACATTCAATGCCACATTTACGAGCTCTAAATCATCCACTTTCTTCCCAACAGGTGCAATTTGATCATGTACCTAAGTGATCCTCATGAACTAGCTGGTAACATTGTCATCTCTAGACATCTGAATAGATTTGAGTTTATTCCTTAAGACCATCCTCCTTTTCATGTTATCACTCTAGAATAACACTATCAGGTAATCAAACATTTCTTTGGTTGTAATCTTCTTGGACAAGTGAAGAATCAAATTATCCTTCATTGCATCCAAGATTACTCATTGGGCTTTGGTCTCCTTCTTATGGTGAACTGCCAAATATTGTGGATCTGTTGGTGGAGGAATTACTTTGTCAACTATCTCCCAATAGTCATGTTCCTTCAAAATAAAAGTAACTCTTTATTTATAAGATAGGAATTTGGATACTCCATCTAATCTATCTCCAACTCTCATACTTGTTGTTTCCATCCCTTAGATCTAATGATCTTCCCTGGAAATAAACTACTACTAAAATTGCCCCTATACTGACCTGTACAATCATCTACGCACTTGTACCTACTGAAACCCATGTATGTATGCAAATTTATTTACTGAAACCTACATATGTACATATATGTTCCTACTGCAACCCATGTATATCATTGTACTACTAACAAAAACAATTTTTACCTCTATACAATTATTTCCTAGAAATATGATCTTTGATTTATGACTATTAGTTACAGATCTATTGAGATCTCATTGCAAATCTAACATATCTACTACTAAGTGTTGTGGATATGAAATATGGATTACTCTTATAATGATAGCTCTGATACCATGTTAAATTTCTAATCATGGCACCTAGGTAAATTTCTTTCTAGCGATTTCCTGGCTATAAATCAGATTAGAAGCTCATGAAACAAAATACACTTGATGGAATAATTAACTTAAACAAATAGTGGAAGCAATACTGGAAACCAATTATCATACACAATACACAAAGATATTATGTCCATCAACTAAGCTTATCATTCATTTCACTTTAAATCTTACAAGGGCTCCCAAACCTGGGAAAATCACCCATGGATAAATACAAAAAACTCTAGACAACAGCTGCAAATCCTAGCAACTCCTGCACCACTGTATGACCCTAAAATTTCATTCTTTTCGAGGTGTACACAATTTTCCTTAAGAAAACCCATGTATATTCACCTATCTCCACTGAAACCTACATGCATGCACACCCAGAAAGTATGGAAAACTTTGTACGTCGTGACCCTACTGTTGCAGATCCAATATTCTAGAACTCCTTCCTTCTACTCCTATTCTCTCTTCTCACTGACCTGTACTGATCTCTAGATGAAATTCCTTCTCCACCTATTTGAGATTTCCTTGAATCCTATTCCTTTGTGCTCCAAACCTTGAGAAAAATTCCTTATTTTCTCTCTCTTGTGTATCAACACAGTGTCTCTCACAAGTTTCTTCCTCCTTCACCCTATCCTTGCTTTTATAATATTGAGTTATGACCTAACCCTAATATCCAAAGTGATCCATAGTTGATATTAAATCTAGGGATGTTTTTAAGGATGAAAATTTATATTAAAATGTAGAAACATGGGATAATCTTACTAGTCCTTAATATGCAAAATGTAAAATGCTTGGCGATAGTTTTGTAAAAATATTCAAATTTATAAGGATTTTATATAGTTTCTTTAAAATTATGGCAATTTTTAAGGTAAAATAATTTTATTATATAGAATTTGGACGAATTGTTTTTAGAAAAAAAATGAAATTGCCGAATCGTTTTTTGGGAAAAAACATGGAAAATCAACCCAATGGATAAATTTATCCCCTAAAATCATCTATGATTAAATCTCATCCCACTTGATATCAATGGATAAGATTTGATTCAATAATGATAATAACTTTAGCATTTCATTAAATAAAACTCAACTAATTAATAAAATCACTTTAATAATTCGTTTAATTAAAGTGAATTACTAAGGTTGAAGGCTTTGGACAACTTCCACACATCCATGTAGTTAGACCTAATATGTTGAAGTACCTATTTGATGCGACAACCATAAAAAACGGGATCAAGGATTGGAGTGCCATAGGTAAGTTGATTCCTTCGAATTTCATGTAAGTTAATAACCACATAATCCTTGTAAGTTATGAAGTATTGAGTCATGTATATCTATTTTTATTAGATCTAGGTTGCAAGTTGCGGTGTTTATCTATGTATTTAGATTTATAAGAATTCAGGTCATAACATATGGTATCAGAGCCATGTTCTAACCATCAAGGCCTATGGGTCTTCCCAATTATGTTAGATAAATAGAGATATGAAATAAATTTGATCCCTTTGTCACCATGCCCTTGAAGCGGGGAAGTATAATTTTTAAATAGTCATCCATGAGAATAGTGATACTCTCTTAAACCAACAAAATTGCATATCTAGATTCATTGTTTTGAAACAATTATTGTGAAATAGTTGCAATATGAGCATTATTGTCTTGGTTTATAACTTCAGTAGAGTCACACAACTTGTCTCACCTCACTAAGAAACTCATACACAAATTCATCACACCAAGACTTTTTGTCACAACAATCTCCACAACCTCCCACAATGCACCTCAGACATGCTAACAACCATAGACATGTTGCCCCTTCATTTCCACAGATTTTCATCAAGATAACACAGATTTTGGTTCTACCTCACACATGCCTCAAATAGACCTGCATTTCTAGACTTCCCCAAAACTTCCCAGAGCATCCCACTCTTTCCTACTTGTCTTTCTTCTTGGAAACTCTACCTCAGTTTGTTGCCTCAGACTTGCCTTAGATTTTTTTTTCAAATATCTTACCACTATTCTATGGCTTCCTTTGGTTGTGTGCCCTTTCTCTTATAATAAATCCAAGGGACACTTGTGCGAAACATCATGTCTTTTGGGTGTGTCATTCCCTTCCATGAATCCACACTCAAACGTCTCATCGTTCCCCTCCATGGAGTTGGTGCACCCATCCAAAACTGCACACCCATAATCTATCATGTCCCTTGGACCGTTCTGCCCCATCCTTAGGTGTGTTCCCCTTTCCTTGTGTGTTCTCTCATGACAATCTTCATGAATACTTGTGGATGTGTCAATGGGGTCATACAACCTCTCCAGTGCGCCCATGTTGTCGAGGGAAGATGGGTCCACTCCTTGGGCATGATCCCAAGTTGTCTCGCCCTTTCCCACCAAAAGCAGGGGTTTGATTGGATTGTAGTTAACCAAAAAAACTGAACCATGAGACATGGAAAGCATTGATAGTCCCTTTAATGGTTGCTTGGGAGGAAGGAAAATTCAAGAAGTCGACGAACATAGAAAGAAGTAGCCCCATATTTCTTTCTAGAATATCCACCTATGCGTACATAGTAAGACTCAACATCCATCACATGATGGGAGGAATTCAGAGTATGAGTCATGTTGATATTTTTCATATCACTAGATTGACCTTTCCAGCGGTGACAAAATAGGGTAAATAAATCTCTAGCAACATCTCACAAACCTGACAATGGAGCTAGGAACCTAGCTCTAAAAGAGTAAAAGAAAGAACCCAAGAAACTGTGCTCGAGAAATTGGAACTCGAAACCCCGTAATCTCCCTGAGAAAGAAAAATAATGAGGGTTTCAATGAGGAGGAACCAGTCGAAAAATAGGCTTGTTCGATCCATCCTTCAACGATAGTTCTCCGAGTGGTTGTGTCATTCCTTTTGGTTGAGGTGTATATATTTTCATAAGGCTTGAGATTTCTTTTGCTGGGGATTTTTCTGCAGCATCGAGGAGAGTCCAAAGGGACAAAGTGGTCATAATAGTGCTCAAAGTTGTAACAACCTGGAAACAATCCATGGGACAGGCTGAGCCTTAGGCTCAGCTCACTCGAGGGTCCTCATCCTTAGGTATATGTACTTGCTATGGCTGGAGAGAGGGACTTCTCTCTTTCAACTGAAAATCATGATGGCCCTTGACTACAAAATGTGCCACTCTTGAGCTACAAGAATGTCCCCCTTTCAAAAAAAAATGTGATGCTCTTGAGCTTAGCAAAAAAAAACAATAGGACATATATACGCCTACTCATAAAACAAGGAGGGAAGGAAGCAACTGCTTTTATATCATGTGGAGATCCAAGAATCAACCCGATCATGAATCAACCACATATTAACAAAGAATAATCTATTAATATGTGTTAATCGAATGATTTGAATATATGAGAGAGTCTTCATTTATAAGAATAAAGAAACCCAACAAATAACTAAAAATAATTATTTTAGAGCCTACTTAAACTTACAACTCACATAGAAAATATCTGTTGAAAAACACCAATACCAACAAAGCTAGTACCCAAATTCATGCATGACTTCATAAAAATCTCATAGTCACATATCAATTCTTCCTAATTTTGTGGATGAAATGAGAGCCATGTGCCCCAAAAATTAACAAAGAAGCATGTACAATAACATGCAATAAATACATGGAAATTTGATGTTGATGTCACGTTTTTTTCAAAGTTGGTGATTAAAGTTAGCTCTGAATGTAGGTGTGTTAAATGGCCACGTAATTATGTAATTTCATATGAATGCATTGTTATTTGACAATGTACAGTGATT
>SNQJ01S0018494.1:25730-36929 GCA_010110895.2 Picea sitchensis
CATCTCTGCTCTCCAAAACCATCAAAAAGCTCTCCAAGCATGACCAAATGGCCTCAACATGGCCTTGGTTAAATAGTTGGGAAAGTTGGTTTCAATCTCCAACTTCCTCCCAAGAATTAGGCTCTTAAAAAGCCCAATAACTCCCAATTACATTAAAAATTGGTTAAATTACATTAAAAAGGCTTAAATAATAACTAAAAAACCAATTTCTTTAGTTATAACCCACTTGGAAACTATATTATAGTTTTAAAACGGCGCTAGGCCCCTCTCCTGGGCGCGACCCCCCTTGGCACGGTCATATGAATTACAAGAAACGTGGGTTTAAAGTTTAAAACCCCCCGCATTATAACCGTGCGCATAAACTTAACCGTGCATTATAACATATAACTATATGTTATGGTTTAAATATATACATTACAAAACATAAGCTTAAATATATATACGAATGTACATATAACAAGGAGCAAGTGCGGATATGTTGGTTAGCGGAGTGTTGTAAATACTTTGTGTTATGGGAGGTCCGGGGGTTGAACCCCATGGCCTCCATTACTTTTACAAACAATATATAAGCCAACCAAATGAGGGACACGTGGCGCCCAACCATTGGGCCACGTGCCCTCTTCTCATTTGCTTCCAATACGACACGTGTCATCACATGATTGGACAACCACCAGCCAATAACAATGCGCCACACCTTCCTCTGCCACGTCCGCATGATGGTACGGCCTGCCACGTGGCCATACGGACTGTACGGACAGGTACAGTCAACACCCAAATTTTTCCCTGTTTGACTTGACGGTAAAATCGCGATATCTCCTCCATACGGACTCCATTCGCAAAAATAAATATACCGCTGGAATCAGGAAAACGAGACGGACGCAATGATGTTGGTTTCATCGGATTTCGAGCACTTTCATTTTTGAGCATTTTTCATGCCCTGACAAGCTTCTGAATCCGATTTCGGATCAGTTGTGACTCTGGAAGAGAGCAAAGATTTGAGTTAGTATAGTCTAGATGAATTGCCAGCTTCCCTCCTTAATCGTGAACATAGATTCAATAATTCAAGTACATCATTAGAGAATGCATTTTTTGTGTAGTCATCTATAAGTCGTGGAAGAGGAAGGGGGGAGAGATAACTCTATAGGTAGAGGAAGAAGTTATGCCAGAGGTGGACGTAACCACATTTTTGGAAATACTAGTGAAAGAGGAAAAATTCAAAATAATAGTCATGCAAGTAGTTAGAGAAATGATAAATCAAAGATTCAGTGCTATTAATGTAAAAAGTGTGGACATTATGCATATGAGTGCATAAAGAGATAGTATAATCATAACAAGCAAGGACAAGATCAGTCAAACAATGCAAATAGTCCCTCCAATCCTATGTTTATGGTGTGTGTTGAAGCAATGCCTATAGTATCACCACTTGAATGCAATGTTTCTCAATCAAGTCCATGTGACATATGGTATTTAGATTCAGGATACAGTAACCACATGAGAGGAAACATAGAATTTTTTTTTGGTTTGGATAAGTCAGTCCAAACTAAGGTTACACTTGGAACAAATATTCAAGTCATTGTCTTAGGAAAAGGAGGTATAAAAATTTTAATCAAACAAGGAGGAAAAAAGGTTATTCCTGATGTGTATTGATGCAACCCCCCTACACTCCTTGGGTTCTGGGACCTCCCAGTCTCTAGATTTTTTCTTCCTTTTCATCAAATCGACTCTTTAGGTTCCCCTTTGAACCCAAATTAATTATACACAGGCCCATTTTCTCCTTTTGGCGCAGGTCCTTTGATACCCACACCCTCTGTCTGCGCACTCCTCAATTTTCAGGCATTATCTCTTTTTCACTAGCCCCTTATTACATACGCCCCTGGGCTATGACCTTCTAGGAATATCCAATTGCGGGTGTGGGAAAGGGTAGTTTTAGACCAACCCTCTTTTTGCCCCACAATCCTCCTCGTGCTTCCATGTATCCATTTTCTAATACCATGGTTTCAATTGCGGCCTGCTCTAGAATAATTATCCTCCGCGTAAGTTATGGCTCCACAATCCTTCTTGTTCATCACTCTCTGCTTCTGCAGTGCTGCCTGCGATCAACGACTGGTATCAAATCTCCTTCCCTTCCTCCTACACATGATCTTGCATCTACACAATCTTTCGACACATAGCTCCCCTATAAATCAACGGTTGTGGATGATTCCATATTTCCGAGCTTTGGTGGTTTCAACTCTCAAGCTCCACAAGCTCCATTTGCTAAGCTCCTTCTTCGCATGTGACCTTGGAAGAAATACTCACATGAACTTGTGACTTCTCTTAAATCTCATGCCCCTTCAATCCCCAAAATGTTGTGGGACCATCGTTCTCCCAATCTTGACGGTACCTCTGGATTGACAGTTCAGATCTGCCCTCTCCAAATCTACGGACCAGATCTCTTCGTGATTCCGAACTACTCAAGCCTCACTTTCCTCTGTAATCCAATCTCTCAAAGTTAACGATATACTGACACATGTCCTGCCAAATCAACATCCCTGTTCCTACCTCGGATGTTTGACCTTTCAACCTAGATCTACGGTCCTGGGACCTCCTTCTCGATCAATGGTCGAAATCCTACTTCGGGTCTTCAGAATTTTCCTCCTCTACTTTTCTCTGGAGTTATAGATCTGACACCACGTTTCCACCTTCGCATCGACTTCTCTCGTAGTTTTTGGGACTTCGGCCTTCGGCAATTTCAAATCTCAACAACCACAAACCTCTGAAGTGAAATCTTCTAGAGTGTTGGATCTTCTGACCCCTGTCCTCTCTTGATCCAACGACTGTTCAAAGTTTGTATAACAGAGTGAACATTCGTCCTCCATATGTCCCTTCACATATAAATGAACAACGTTCTTCCTTTCGGATCAATGGTCCTTAATCATTTTGGCCTTCGGCGCTTTGGGATATTTCGAAACACTACTTCAAAAAAACCCCGTAGTGTAATCCTCCAAAGTCCACAATCTGGTGACACCTATCCTCTTCCATATCGATGACTATCGTTTTCTTTGGTTGTTCCAGCTTCAACATTTTCAAAACCTTTTCCTTCACATTCTCCTAGAGTGACTTCACCTGGAGTTCACGATCACTCGCCACGTGCCCTCCTAGATCTAACAGTCCAATTTCTCTTCAGTTCTTCAGGCTTCAACGATCTCTATTCTCAACTAAAACCTCCCTATAATTTACCTGGAGCTCGCGATCTATTGACAAGTGTCCCTTGGCATATTGATGACTCTCGGCTCTTCGGGCTTCGGGAGTTTCAACCTTCCATGCACTTGTTTCTCTTGGAGCACCTTCCCCCAAACTTGATGGATTTACGCCATGCATCCTCCCAAATGATGAATGGTCCCAAATGACTTCAGGACTTCAATACTTTTAGCAAGTCCACCCTCCTGCGTGTACACAACATTAAGGCTCGCACACTTCCATTCAGATTCAACGAATTTTGATCCTCTGTGCTCAGATCCAATGGATGGGATCTGTTCTCCTCTTATGTGCTTCCTCTATTGACTGGACACTGATATGATAGTCCATATTCTTCCCCGCAATCGATCAGATGACTTTTGTCTCTCCTCCTCCTGGTATTTCAATTTCTTTCGACTTGGAATATTTTGTGAGCATTCAAAGGTTTCAGCCTTCGAACTTTCTCCTGCGAACCCGACTATCTTAGGTCTTGCTTATGCTCCTTCAATCATTATCTCTTTTGATATTTTGTACTTCGAATAATTCAATCCCATACACACTGTTTGTGTTATCTCTTCTGAGCTTTTCCCCTTCGAAGGTTTTGATCTCCCACACACTCCTTGCGTTTTTGGGATTTCATCAAACTCAGATCCAAAGGATTTCTTGTAAAGAAGTTCTTCTCACCCTCCTTGCATTCTCCTTGCTCAATGCACAGCTTGTAGAGCTTCTCCTTATACAGTATTCAATAACTTTGTTTCTTCCTGAACTCAACACAGAGTTCCCTTATTTCACACTTGCACCCACTCGATGCCTGCCTATCATAGATTTACAGATTTCACAGTAACTCTGGTTCTCTCTGAACTCACAAAGAGTTATTCTGATGCACTCCTTACACTTATATTGATGAAGGTTAAATGATATCTCTCCTGAGCTTCTCCTGAGGTTAACTCACCTCTGTCAATGCACTCTTTGTGGACTGTGTGCACTCCTTGCACTTAGAAACTCAAAATGAGAGAAACAATTGAAACTCATTCAATACTTCGTCAGTTCATGCATTCACATCATTAATGACATAAAAACATAAAAATAAACACAAACATACAAACACACCATATCCAGGAAAAATTGCTTTTCTATTATATTTGTGTGTCTATATATATGTTTACAAAAACTAGACTACAACAGAGTCCCAGTTCTCTCAAACTCTCCTAACTTAACTATTCTCTCGAGTTCTCCTTTTGCTATCTGACCTCTCTCGAGTTCTTCTTCTCCTATCCCTTTTACAAAACGATGGCTCTACGAGCTTAGCCTCTCCTTCACCTAACCTCATTTATTACATTGAAGTTTCATAAATGGCCATCTAATCTGAATTGAACCTGGAGCCATCACCTTGTCAACCATTAAAGGCAACCTGATCTTTTTTCTGTTCAGAGATATGGCTCAGTTTTCACTCAAGATACAACATAAATCCGTATAGGATTATATTTCAAATTTAAAAATGGGAGGGTAAATGCCTCTCCTTCTCTGAAATACGTGCTTATGTGCTCAAATGCTGGTGCATTACTGAGGTGGAGCGATGGTCCTACATCATGTATTATGTTTCTGGTATGAAGCATAATTTGATGAGCACACGAAAATTGTTACATAAATGAGATATAATCTACATGGAAGATAATCATTGTGTAATTATGGACAAATATCCAATCAACCAACTTATTGCAAGAATCCAGATGACAAGTAACAAAATGTTCCCATTGAGATTGAAACCAACCTAGAAGAAAAATACAACGCTAGTTGTTGGTAAAGAAAAAATTGTACATATAGACCCTGCATTTACAACAGAAAGTGCGCACAATTCCAATGAAAAAATAGTGTGTGCAATATCAAGAAAGGAGAAAGTAGCGTAGATATACATGAAACATTTCAATATGAAGTGCAGGATGATTCCTGGCTATGGAATTTCATATTTGGACATTTCAACTTTGGAGGTCTGAAGCTACTACACACAAAGGATATGGTAAAAGGTTTTCCATTAATTGAAAAACTAGAAACAATATGTGAAGGTTGTATTTTTGGAAAGAAGCATAGAGATGCATTTCCAGTTGGCAAGTATTATAGAGAAAAATATCTACTAGGAATAGTACATTCATACATTTGTGGACCAATGCAAACACCATCCATAGGAGGCTGTACTTATTTTCTGATATTTATTGATGATTTCTCAAGAAAGACATGGATTTATTTCCTAAGGCATAAATCTGACGCATTGGATTGTTTTTAGTAGTTTAAATCATTTGTGGAGAATCAGAGTGGATATTACATCAAGTTTCTAAGAACTTATAGAGGAAGAGAATATATGTCTAGAGAATTTCAAAATTTTTGTAAAGTTCATGACATCTACAAGCAATTTACCGCGTGATATACACCACAAAAAAATGGTGTCATAGAAAGAAAGAATAGATCCCTCATGGAAATAGAACGTAGTATGTTGGAAGCCAAACATATCTAAAATGAGTATTAGGATGAGGCAGTAGCAACTGTAGTATATATCATGAATAGATGTCCGACAAAGAGTGTGAAGAACGGATTTCCTCAAGAAGCTTCGACAGATATGAAACATAATGTGACACACTTAAATTGTTTTGGTTGTGTTACATACACACATGCTCTGGATGATTTGAGAAAGAAGCTAGACAAAAAAAGACATAAATGTATATTTGTTGGGTATTCTGAAGAAACAAAAGCATACAAGTTGTATGATCCTATCACAAGAAAGGTCATAATGAGCCGCGATGTTCAGTTTGTGGAGAATGAAGCATGGGATGAAAGCATATCAAAGATAGTCAGAATTATTGATGTTATTGAGCATGATGAGATAGAAGAAGAGGTGATTCAAACACTGTGTACAATTTAGTGCACAGTTCCTTCTACAACTGCAACACAAAGCGCAACACAATCTACTCCAATAAGATCACCAAGTGCGCAGTCTACACCTAGAGTGTAGCAAACACCAGCATGTAGTCCTTAGCAAGTTTGTTACCAAGAAAGACAAGAATTACATGTGCAACATCTATAATGAGGACACAACAAATTCATTTTTATTTTTTCTTTTGTTTTCACAAATAGATGATCCTTTAACTTTTGAATAAGTTGTCAAAGATGATGTATGGGCTCAAGCCATGGATGAAGAAATCACATGCATAGAGAACAATCAAACATGGAAATTACTAGATGTACCCAATGACAAGGATGTGATAAGTGTCAAATGGATTTATAAAACCAAGAAAGATGTAGATGGAAATTTGCAGAAGCACAAGGCAAGGTTAATTGCAAGAGGTTTTACACAACAATTTGGAATTGATTTCAATGAAACATTTGTACGAGTTGCGCACATGGACACAGTCAAAATTGTGTTAGCCATTGTTGCACAGAAAAAATGGTAATTTTACAAAATGGATGTAAAGTTAACATTCTTGAATGGACATTTAGAAGAAGAAGTATATGTGGAACAACCACAAGGCTATGAGGTTCCTAGACAAGAAGACAAAGTGTACAGGTTAAAGAAAGCATTGTATGGGTTAAAGCAAGTTCCAAGATCTTGTTACAGTCGCATAGATTCCTATATCCCTCAAAATGGATTTTAGAGAAGTGAATGTGAGCCAACATTGTACATCAAAGAAAATCAACAAGGTAACATGTTAATTGTCTTCTTATATGTAGATGATTTTATATTTATAGGTGATTTTGGCTTAGAAGAATTTAATTCATTCATGAAGGATGAATTTGAAATGACTGATTAGGACTTATGAGATATTTTTTGGGTATTGAAGTTCATCGATCCAAGGTAAATTTTTTTCACAATCTAAGTATGTGCACGAAATTTAGAAGAGATTCAATATGAAAAATTCAAAAGTAGCCCCAACACCCGTCATAACATGATTCAAGTTAAGTAAGGAAGATGAAGGATATAAGGTGGATCCCACACTGTTTAAAATATTGGTAGGTAGTCTTATGTATCTAACAACAACAAGACCTGATATAATGTATGGAGTGAACTTGATTTCAAGGTTCATGGAAACTCCAAGAGAATCCCATTGGAAGGAAGGAAAAATAATTATGAGAAATGTGAATGGAACAAAATATTTTGACAATAGATATTCTACTTCAGAAGATTTTAGAATTATTGGATACACTGATAGTGTCTATGGAGGCATCATAGATGAAAAAAAAATACCTTTGTGTACACATTTAATTTTGGCACATGTATAGTATCATGGGCATCAAGGAAGCATCTCATAGTGACTCTTTCTTTAGTAGAAGCAAAGTACGTCACAACTAACTTGTCAAGAAGTTTGGATGACAAGAATATTAAAATATTTATTGCAGGAACAAAAAGAACCAATAACAGTATTTTGTGACAAAAATTCAACCATCATGTTATCAAAGAATTATGTTTTTTACAAGAAAACCAAGCATATTGATACAATGTATCATTTCATCAGAGAATTGGTAAATAATAAAGAGATTTGTTTAGAGTTTTGCAGGTCAAAATAACAAGTCGCAAATATTTTGACAAAATCTTTAGATAGAGATGCATTTTAGCATCTGCACAATAGTCTAGCAGTCTGCGTAGTAAGAGATGAGTGACAGTAAAATGTCAATTCAATTTTTTATGTAATTTTTGTAGTTCCACCTACTTATAATTAAGGGGGAGTGTTGTAAATAGTAATTACAAGTCGGTGAGATTTACAAATCTACCGATTTGTCAGTCTATCAGTCTTAGTCAGTCGTGAGTCTATAACTACATTTTATTTAGTTTACACTTGTCTTTACGAAAATTTAGTCTTTTTCAGTTGGCAAGCATGAGAGTTAATTAATGAAGACAATCTTTATCTTTCTCGAGCCCAATTAAGTACTTGAGAGTGATTCAAATTTATTATCCTATTTAATGTTGACTCGGTTTTACTTCTACACAAAGTCTCAGTCATAGTATTTATAAGTCCGAGTCTTTAGTTAGTTGATAAATGCAAATAGGTAGATAGAACAAAGTCGTGAAGAAGAAACAACAATAGCTGAGTAGTCGAAGAAGTCTGATAAGACAACCTCTATGTCTGTAAAATCAACATAAGTTGTTGTAGCCAAAGCTCATTATAGTTTTATATTCTATAATCACGAGTTGTGTCGAAGTTATTAATATCAAGTATTTTGTTTGTTCACAATTTCATGTGTATTTCTGAGCTTATGTGCTAAACATAACACTATGTTGTTCTTCATCCATAAATAATTTCATTAAGTGTTTTATCAAGGTGCGCAGTAAATCCAGTAGGTTTTCACTGCATGTTAAGTCATAAGTGTTCTACTCATTCTAGATATGAGATATTTGACTTTCAAGGTAATTCCAATTTCTTACTAAAAAATAATGATTAATTAATCATAATAAATTTTATTAATTAATTAATAATAATTACGCATACACTTATTAGAAAGAGCTACATTAAATAGTCTTTTAATCTTAGATGCACTTTCTATGAACAATGGACATGATTAAATAAAAATGAAATATTCTTGGTCGTCTTCATAAATGAAGGGTTCATATTAGGACACTAACTTACTTGTATGTCAAAAGTTGGTCATTCGTCATTACTAAACATCATTAACATTAATTAGAATAATTACAGTTACTTATTCTGCAGAGTTTAATCTAACCTACCACCATATCTCCCACCACCCCTATTTCTTTGAAGATGACAAGTGCCATTTTGCAAGATCACGTTTCATTTTTACTACTGTGCGTGGGTTTTTTTACTCTATTGGGTTCTTGAATGTCGATTCTCCACTAGGTCACTACTACTTTACTATGTACGGTTATTTACCGCCACTCTTCATCCTCCCAACGGGGTTATTTACTACCCCATCGTCATTTCTCCATTTTTTATCGGTTATCTGCTTTCCTCTTTGGGAAAGAGTCTCCAACAAGAATACGATAGCATGTTTCTGGTAGGGAACTCGAACCTTACCAGAGTCTACAGTCCATTTATTTCACCACTCGATTGCACCTGGGATTGCAATTCCCAACCTTTCACCGGAATGGTATTTTCCTATGTATATACTCGATTTTCATTAAAAATTCGCTTACAGTTTATAATATATTGACTTCTTCAATCATGGAGGCACATTGCTTCTTTGGAATTTTTGGGATTCATTGGGAGACCAAGATAGCCTTTTGTAAAGTCCATAGGATCCCAGATCAATCGTAGAAAACATAACTAATTCTTATTGTCTTGATCTTCATCTTCATTGGAATTTTTTATCCAATTGAAAAGAGGTGATAGGTTTTCAAGATTTAGGTTTTTAAGATTTAATTACTTTTGTTGTTCTTATTTTAGTTTTTTTCTTTATTAAAATTTATTCACAAACCTTATCTGGTGTATGGAAACATTTGTTTCATATTATTCATTATAAACATCATCTTGATGTGTGGTAGTTTGGTATCACATGGAACCATTCCAAATCCGATCTCTGGAGGCCAAGACTAGCATCATCATTTCAATAACAATTGATGTGTGGCAGTGTCGATTCTGGTTTTTGGTTTTCAATCACAATGCCTTACAATTAAAATGTTTACATGTTTTAATATTTTCACGACCTTCGTGACACACATTACAATTCCAATGGTCGATTCCTTTTCATACAACCTTTAGTTTTTTTTTATTATACATTTACTACTGATCTATATGAAAGATGCTTTTGTTTCTCTTCTTATATTTAAATAAGAAGAAGATTTTAAGCTTCACGTTTGGGTATAATTTTTTTTAACTAATATTTCTGTTTGCTTTCCATAAGAATATCTTGAAGTTAATATGCTTGGGGTTCGATCTATTTAATGTGTGTAATTTTGATGTGCATGAAATATCTTGAAGATAATATGCTTGGGCTTCGATCTGTTTAATGTGTATAATTTTGATTTGCATGAAATATCTTGAAGTTAATATGCTTGGGCTTCGATCTGTTTAATGTGTGTAATTTTGATGTGAAGATTTATTTGATATAGGTGTTTTCATCGTCTAATATACTTATTAAATCTTGTAAAATTATTCACCTAATCTTAAACACGAACTTTAATCTTTTATATTTATTATAAAAGCACACATTCGATCTGTTTAATGTGTATAATTTTGATTTGCATGAAATATCTTGAAGTTAATATGCTTGGGCTTCGATCTGTTTAATGTGTGTAATTTTGATGTGAAGATTTATTTGATATAGGTGGTTTCATCGTCTAATATACTTATTAAATCTTGTAAAATTATTCACCTAATCTTAAATACGAACTTTAATCTTTTATATTTATTATAAAAGCAAAGTAATTGATATGGCCTATCAACCTATATTTAACAAAGTAAGAGACTGTGCAATGAAAAAAAGAAACTGGGTAGTGAAAGAAAGAAACTGCCCAGACAAGACAATGGACTCTGCAGATGAAACAAGAGACTGTGCATACGATAACCGAAAAGTGCAGAGTAGACAGATAACTGGAATGTGTAGAGTACATTAGATTAAGGGAAAACGACTGAGCTAAAAAAGCTCCAACAAAATAAGAAAATCAAGAACTTGACATGAATCCTAACAGACTCGTACTGCTACGGCCAGAACAACTGTCAGTGTAAAGTCATTACTACGTTGAGGTTTATAACTAACGCTCCTTCTTAAACTCAACATTTACAGACATAAGCATTGATAAATCGTAAATGCTATATTTGGAAATCAAAAAATGGATTTACCCAATGACTTATAACAAAAAGAGATTTAGAAATGCAAATGCCTGATGGTCTATGTTTCAGCTAGGCTTACAATACATAACCACAAAACTAGACTTCATCTTTTCACTTGAGTTTGGTTTCTTTTTTCTCTTCTTCCAAACTCTATATTGAGTTTGGTTTCTTTTTTCTCTTCTTCCAAACTCTATATTGTTCTAATCTAGTC
>SNQJ01S0018494.1:63188-78614 GCA_010110895.2 Picea sitchensis
CTGTCAGTGTGGCATAGAAGTGAGAAAACTTGGTCAATCTGTCGACCACTACATAGATACAGTCCTTACCTTGGACCTTGGGTAGACCTGTGATGAATTCCATAGATATACTCTCCCATTTCTTCTCTGGAATGTGGAGTGGCTTAAGTAGCCCTACTGGAAGAGCATGATCTGACTTGTTCTACTAGCAAGTCACACACTCACTGACATGTCTCATAACGTCTTGTTTGAGGCCCTTCCATGAGAACCTCTCTCTGATCTATCTATAGGTTTTGAAAAACCCATGATGGCCTGCTAGAGGTGAATCATGAACTGTGGTGAGGATCTTCGTCTTGAGCCCTGAATCTAGCACCAAGTAGACTCTATCCTTGTAAAATATGGCATCATCAATGACCCTATACCGATCATCATGTATCTTCCCATCCATCACCTCACAAGTGAACTTGTTCTTGGAATATTCCACTAACAAGTGGGATTTCCAATCTGATGAAATATCCATCAAAGAACATGCCACAGGTCTCCTCAATAGTGCATCGGCCACAATGTTATTTTTCCCCTTGACATAATCTATGTCAAAGTCGAATTCCTGTACCTTCTTCACCCATTTTTGTTGGTGCTCACTGAGGTCATTTTGCTCAAGGAAATACTTCAAACTATTGTGACCGGTCTTGACCACAAATTTGTTGCCCACCAAACATTTTCTGAACTTGGTCAAGGCATGCATGATTTCCAACATTTCCTTGTCATAAATGGAGTACAACCTCTCAGGTTGAATAATATTTCGGCTCTCGGATACAATGGGGTGTCCTCCCTGCATAAAAAATGCATCGATCCCTTCGTCAGATGCATCACACTCTAGTACAAATGGCAAGGTGAAGTCTGGTAGTGCCAACACTGTACAAGTTCCCATGACTTCCTTCATGTGATCAAAGGCTTCCTGTGATTTCTCGGTCCATATGAAGGCACCGTGATTTGTAATATCTATTAGTGGTGCTCCAAGCTGAGAAAAACCCCGAACAAACTACTTGTAATAGTTTCACAGCCCGATGAATATCCTCAATTCTATCACATTCCTGGGCGTCAGCCAATCCAGAATAGCCTTGATCTTCTCTTGGTCCACTTGTACCCCCTATGCACTGATGATGTGGCCTAGGTAAAGTCGCTATGTCATACCGAACTCACACTTGGACTCTTTGACCTATAATGACTGTGCCTCCATGATGCTCAATACCTCATCTAGGTGCCTCATATGCTCTTGCCATGACTGACTATAGATCAAGATGTCTTCGAAGAAAACCAAGACTGATTTCCTTAACTGATCCTTGAATATATGGTTCATGCAAGACTGGAATGTGGCGGGTGCATTGGTTAGCCCAAATGGCATAACTAGGAACTTGAAGCATCAAAAATGACATCAAAATGTCGTCTTCTCTACTTCTTGCTCTCAGATGCTGATCTAATGATATCCAGAGTGTAGATCAATTTTTTAGAATAAAACTGCCCCCTGCAGTTTATCCATCGAATCGTCATTCGTGGGATAGGGTTCTTGATAGTTTTCTTGTTCAAGGCTCAGTAATCAATGCACATCCTCATGGTGCCATCCTTCTTCAGAACTAAGACAACTGAAGAAGCAAATGGAATGCTACTCGGTCTGATGTGTCCCATCGCCAACAATTCCTTGATTTCCTTCTCTATCTCATCCTTGAACCTCCTAGGATGACGATAGGCGGGGGTGATCATAGGTTTTGCCCCCTCCTCCAACTCAATGGTGTGCTCAAACCCCCTATCAGGTGGTCTCCCTCGTGGAATTTCCTCAAAGACCTATTGATGTCATCCCAATAAATTCTTGATCTCTGTATGGTACTGTTGTCGACCTTCTGAATCCTTCTGAGTAGTGATCAAGCATTATGCGACATATGCTACCTCCCCATGTCTGAATATCGTCTCCATCCTCTTGGATGAAATTTTCCTGGGTGCTCCTGTCGACATAGCTCTTAGAACAACCTTCTTCCCATCCTGATCTCTAAATCCCATTTCCAAGGTTTGGTAGTTGGTAGTGATTTTTCCCAAGGTAATCATCCACGGAAATCCTAACACCACATCTCTATATGATAGATCAACCACATATAATGTGTCTCTCATTGTGTAGTTGCCTAACTTCATCTCTAAGTTTGGAACTCTGTCTAGACACTCCATTGTGTGGCCATCTACTACCGCAACATCAAACCCCTCAAACTCCTCTATCTAAAGTGCCTGTCTCGATACTAGTGAAGCATCAATGAAGTTGTGGGTGGACCCACCATCTATCAGGGCGATTGCCCATTGCCCCTGAATAATCCCTCTGATATGGAGGGTATCATACCTTGGAACACCAGAAAGGGTTGCTATGACTCCTCTCTTTGTTCGTTTCCTCCTGTTAGCCTGCTCTGGCGGTTGTGGGACTACTAGAGGATGGGCTCTTGTCGGTGTCGGTGGTCTACGGGGAGGCTTCTCCTCTGCTAGTGCTGAATCCTCCTCTGAACTAGTGGATCCACTATCTTGCTCCTCCTCCTCACTGTCCACACTGTCTTCTTCTACCTCAATATAATGAATATCTCCCTTGCGCATGCACTTGTGGCCTGGGACCCAAGGATCTCTGCAACTGAAGCAAAGCTTCTTCCTCATAATCTCTCACCTAGTCTCATCATCCAACATCTCCTTGCTCTTCCATTATCTCTGGAATGGCTTCCTGTATCGATCCCTCTAGGGCACAAATGGTTTGGAGAAAGTTTTAGTCTTTGGCACTAGGTCTGCCAGATATCGAGTGCGAAGGATGGTATCCTACAAAGTGGGAGGCCTGTATTCCTTCACCCATCCTCTCAATGTCTCTGTGATTCCTTCTGTGAATAGCATGATCAACCTGGGCTCTGATATATCTATCACTGCGATGGCTACCCGCTAAAACTCTATGATGAACTCCTTTACTGTGCTAGTTTGTCTCAACTGGGATAGATCCCTAAAGTGTATCTTGGGATCCTTCCTGTCAAACATGTCCATGAGCCTATCTGTAAACTCTCTATAGGAGGTGATGCAACTGTGACCCAATGTCACCAGTCCATGATACCACCACTCATGTGCCTCACCCTCTAAGTGTAAGGTCGCAAAACATATGGCCTCTGTATCGGTCATCTGGTTGATCTTGTAATACGTATCTAGCTTCTATAACCAAGCTCTGACGGTGTATTTGGATGATCCGTCGAAAGAAGGGATGGTGAGTTTGCAAACTTTTCAGATGAAATCGAGGTTATGCCCCTATTGTTGTTGTGGTCCTCCCCTCTACGGCTCTCTGGGGAGGTTACTGAGTCTGAGTCCACAATACTTGAATAAGGTCATGTCCTGATGGAAGTCACGACCCAATGTTGTGTACTCCCTTCTATACTATGAATGTTGTCTTCATGAGTGGGTGGCGTCTGTGCTATCGGTGGCAGTGCTGGTACCAGGGGTGCCCTCTGGAAACTAGGAAATGAGGGTTTGGGAATCCTACTCATAGAGGTGTATGTGCGAGAGGGTGACTTGGGTATACTACCTTCTCCTGAGTTCCCCTTTGCTGCATGCAGGAATTGTGTGTCTGGGATGCCCACTCTAGCCAATCTATCAACCACTTGTGCCAAGGACTGAGACATGGTCCGTTGACTAGCTAACATATCGTTGATAACCTACATGAAATTTGTCTCTAGATCTACGGGGGCCTTTCCACTGCCCTATGATTGCTCATATCTGTCTCCTAGCATCCTCTCTACGTCATGCTCTGCCTCATGCTTTGCCCTTCTCCCTGCTTCTTTGTGTGCCTCTTCCTCTTCTTATGAGCTAGGGGGAAAAGGGGGAAAGTCAGGCCTATGCCTGCTATAAGTGACATATTCGTCACCTACATGTTCACGGCTCTCTGGGTCTTCTGCTGCACTCATTGTCTTTAGTCACAGGCTGGCAGGACTAAAGATCTGATACCACTGTAATGTTCCTGACTTGTCTAGTCTAGGAAATGTTGCTAATGTGTGTGTAGGATTAATTGTTTACAACATATAAATGATCATACAAATAACAAATGCGACAAAGGACTACAAATTTAATATTATGATATCTATGTGGATTACAAAATGGCCAAATGCAGCTGAATAAATTGACAATACTCGACTAGATCAAGAGACAAAGGATCTTAGCCGGAATACAAATAAGAAACTCAAATATAATACCTGGAATATGGGAACATTACGGAATCAATGGATGCATTGGGACTATGACAGCTCTAATGGTAACTACTGGAAGTCTGGAAAGTTCGCCCTGGGAGCTGTACTTCTTGGACTGGCCTGGAAATTGTCCCAAATGATGTGCCCTTCTCTAGTCCTCGGTACTGGTAACTATCAAACCCTTCTACTGGTGAGTTTGGACCCCGAATGGATCCCCCCTAGGGGAATGCGCCCCTCTTTCTCTGGCAAAATGTGTCCTAGTGATTCCACTGTTGGAATCAGATGAGATATGTCTCAAAATGACCCCCTTGGTCTACTGGGAAATGGGTCAGAAGGGTGTCCTTGAATATGGCATGATGCTCACTCTGGAACCCCAAATGTATCTGCCAAAAGTGTTTCACGTCCAAGTCTGGAAAATGCACCCCTGTTGATTCCTCCATCGTAATATGATGAGCAACCAGGAAAAACATGTGCCTTCCCTTCCTCTCAAATGAGTTGGAGGGAAATCTCAGAATTCTCCCTGGATGGGATAAGTCAACTAAAAACCCTCTCAGAAGCTATGCCCTCACTCTGGATGAATGCACCCTTGCTTCTAAACACTGTGTAACTACTGCTGAAGAATGATGGAAGACTTGAATGATCTCCCTAATGACTAGGGTGTGTCTCTCAACACTGAAATCAACCAACTAGTGTCTTCCTCCTGGAATCCACTGAACTATCTCTCCTGATATGCGCCTCTTCTCCTCAATCATAAGTCATAATCTGCATAATAATGAATTAGGTCGCTGACCCTTCCTTTATAGTTTTCCAAAACCCTAAATCATTCTAAAACCCTAATTCACTTTTGACTTCAAACACCCTAAGTCACTGTTGAAACCCTAATTCATTGTTGACTTCCATTTTTAGCTCATAATGACTTAAAAGCACTTTTAACCCTTTTTAGCTCAATGTCACTTTCTGAATATAACACCTGTGACTGGAGTGACCTCTAGTAACCCTGTTTACCCCTCTTTGGCCCTGGCTATAGTCTAACGGGGTGGTTTAGACCACTAAGCCTCCTCTCTGGAGCTCCTATTTGGAAAGGGACATTACAGAAAGAGCCAGACCAATGATAGAATTAGCTTTGTCATGCTTTTTTTCCCACTCAATTAATTGCTTGGAATATATATTTTTTGCTTCTCTGCCTTTTACTATACCCCATAAATTCTTATTCATCATCTGCATTTGTATTTTTACCTTCCAAGTATCGAAATTGAGGCCATTAAATGTTTCTAAAGCTAGAGACTCCATTTTCAAAAGAAACTAATCTTCAAAGTGATATCTCATTCTTAACTTGAAATTGGATGGCTATGTTCACTCGAAAAACCCAGCAGCAACAAGAAAACCCTTGAACAACCTTGAAAATCGTTCCACTTCTTGCCTAGATTTTTGTGCCCTCTTTCCCTTATTGTATAAACTGTATAGATCAATAAAGTACGGCCTCCAACAATGAAAAAAAAAACTTAGCACTGACACATAATTATTCCCTTGGGATTTTTGCCCAATATCTCTTGGGAAATGTGCCCTCCTTGCTTCCATAACTTCCCTCTCTCAAGCTTACTCTAAAATCTCTCTCAATCTCCTTCTCTCTTGTGTCTTTCACACTACCCTAGGTATTCTCTTATAATCATAAAGTGACCCTTCACCTTATCCAAACCAAGATCTAGTGGCCAAGATCTAACCTTGCCTTTATAAGATTAAGGGCCATGATTCATTCCCTCCAAAATAAATCACTTTAAAATATTAAAGTACATTTTCACTTTATAACATAAGTGCACTTTATGAAATAAAGTCACTTTAATATTAGANATTTTTAGCTCATAATGACTTAAAAGCACTTTTAACCCTTTTTAGCTCAATGTCACTTTCTGAATATAACACCTGTGACTGGAGTGACCTCTAGTAACCCTGTTTACCCCTCTTTGGCCCTGGCTATAGTCTAACGGGGTGGTTTAGACCACTAAGCCTCCTCTCTGGAGCTCCTATTTGGAAAGGGACATTACAGAAAGAGCCAGACCAATGATAGAATTAGCTTTGTCATGCTTTTTTTCCCACTCAATTAATTGCTTGGAATATATATTTTTTGCTTCTCTGCCTTTTACTATACCCCATAAATTCTTATTCATCATCTGCATTTGTATTTTTACCTTCCAAGTATCGAAATTGAGGCCATTAAATGTTTCTAAAGCTAGAGACTCCATTTTCAAAAGAAACTAATCTTCAAAGTGATATCTCATTCTTAACTTGAAATTGGATGGCTATGTTCACTCGAAAAACCCAGCAGCAACAAGAAAACCCTTGAACAACCTTGAAAATCGTTCCACTTCTTGCCTAGATTTTTGTGCCCTCTTTCCCTTATTGTATAAACTGTATAGATCAATAAAGTACGGCCTCCAACAATGAAAAAAAAAACTTAGCACTGACACATAATTATTCCCTTGGGATTTTTGCCCAATATCTCTTGGGAAATGTGCCCTCCTTGCTTCCATAACTTCCCTCTCTCAAGCTTACTCTAAAATCTCTCTCAATCTCCTTCTCTCTTGTGTCTTTCACACTACCCTAGGTATTCTCTTATAATCATAAAGTGACCCTTCACCTTATCCAAACCAAGATCTAGTGGCCAAGATCTAACCTTGCCTTTATAAGATTAAGGGCCATGATTCATTCCCTCCAAAATAAATCACTTTAAAATATTAAAGTACATTTTCACTTTATAACATAAGTGCACTTTATGAAATAAAGTCACTTTAATATTAGAAGGTACACTTCATTAAAAAGTTAGTTTAATAAAAGAACCACTTTATCACAACTTTATAAAAACCTATTACAAAGTCAAGTGTCTAGTAGTGTAGGTACGAGGTTACTTTTGCATACAAGACAAACATGTGGAGTACCCGCCAAGATAAAAATCTAAAAATCCCTCTTAGTGAGGGATGTAATTGTTGCCATCACAATCATCTAGTCCCATCACACTATGATCAGTAGGAGCCTCCTCTGAACCTAGAGCCATCCTCAACACTTGCACAGAACTCGAACTAGAAGATGTTCTCTTGAGAGATACTCTTAACCCTGAGCTCCTAGGATAATCAGCTCCACCCTAAGCATCGGTTTGATCACACCATTTGAGCCTTCTGTCGGTGCTCAGAAGATACTCCCTCTCTTCTCTCATAATGAAATATTGAATCCTTGGGCCCACCATAATCTCAGGATCCTCCTTCTCCTCATCTGGCATTGAATCAAACCTTGAAGGTTATCCTCACAACATATACAACATGTCCGCCCGATCACCAATCAATTGTGGTTCCATTGGGTCCACTCCCTCCCTATATATAAATACATGTTCCTTCTTCAACAATGTACAGTATCCAACATCCTCCAAGGTTGATACTGAGAGCAAGTTATCCCTCAACCCTGGAACAAAGAGAACTCTATCAAGCTCCAGGAATCCTCCATACTCGAGTCATAATATAACCCTTCCAACTCCACGTGCAACTTGTGCCATACCTCCTTCACTCTCCACCAGCCGGTCAAGATATGTCTCTATGATAATAAGGAATACTCACCAAATTTGCGTCAAGTGGCAAGAGGCTCCACTATCCACAATCCATCTGATTTCACCCCAAAATTCTCCATTAACAACACTAGATACTAGAGTAACCAAATAAAATTCATTATCAAACTTAAATGAAAAGTCCTCTATGGTTGTTCTAGCATTTGTCTTGGGCCCCTCTGGTTCCTTCTTCTTCTTCTTCCTCTCAGGACACTAAGAAGAAAGGTGCCCCAACTGGTCACAATAGTAACATCTGACTTTACTCAAGTCCCTCCCAGAATTTCTTTTCTTCTTTCTCTTTGCAGTAAGAGAAATATTTTCCTCATTTATGTCTTCTTTCTGTTCACTGCTATGAGACCCCATATGGATCTCCTCATGGATGATTTTAGGGGAAATTTTTTTCTCATGGGCTAATTTTCCATGTTTTTTCCAAAAATGAGATTCTCTATTTTAAAATTGATTCACCCAAATTCTACAGGATAAAATGATTTTACCTTAAAAATAGCCAAAAATTTATAAAAACTATATAAAATACTTAGAAATTTGAATTTTTTTACAAAAATATCACCAAACATTTATAGTTGACATATGAAGGATTAGTAAGATTCGCCAAGGTTTCTACATTTTAAAACAAATTTCCATCCCTAAAATCATCCCTGCTCCTCTTGATTGAAATCGTCCCAGAACTTGCTCCAATCTGGAAAATTTTCTCGACCCACCACTCACTTCACAAGGAAATACCATTCCTTTGTGAAGCCTTTCAAGGCTATCCTCACCAACTCAGCTTCTGAGATGATCTGTCCCACAACAATTAACTCATACTTCACTTGGGCTAGCCGGGTAATATAGGATGCAACATCCTCACCCTTATCCATCTTAGAGTCATGCAGCTTATCTTTCAAGGTTGTCTTTCAGTTGTCATTCTTATCCTCAAATAAATTCTTCAAAGCTTCCCACCTCTCATAAGTAGTCTTCTTCTCATACATATGTGGGATGAGTGGGTCCTTCACACCATCCAGAATGATCCCTTGAGATTTGGCATCCTTTATGTCATGTAAATCCAAAGCAACGAGATATGAAGTACGAGCCGCAAATATAGAACTGAAATAGTTCCATACCTTGTTCTCCTTGAGAACAACTGACATCTGGACCTTCCACTGCAAATAGTTGGAAATGCCATCCAATTGATCCTCAAATCTAATGCTTGTGGCCATATTCCCTGTCACAACTCAAAGAAAAAATCACAAATTCCCCCCCTTCAATCTTGCCAAAAAATCACACTTCTGACTATCACTCAGAGCCTAAGATCTAATCCCATGTAGAAATAAAATGACAAGATCAACAAATACTAAGTTTTGTCATACAATTAGAAACCTAGAGATAATTGTCATATATGAACTCTGAAATGTACACACCCACATTTAGAAATTACCATATGCAGAAATACACATTGCTAAGTATTTTGCAGCAGAATAAACACAATGAACAACAATCATTCAACCATGAAAAACTTGAAAATTTAGGCAAATGCTAGGGAAAACCCCAATGTGGCGAAACCAAATGAGAGAGAGAGATTTATTATTCCTCTTCAGGAATGTACATATTAAAAACAATAAATATCAGTTCCATCAAGATAAATCCACTTACGACACATTAAAACAACCCCCCAAATATTCTACCTTGAAAAACATGCCAAGTTCATACTGTTGTACAACCTACCCAAAAGACAACAACTTGAAAAGTGTGCCCACAATATGTTGTACGGACTAATCTTTACGGCCCAAAAGTAGCAAGAAAACCCTTCAATAGTCTCGAAAATCATGCCACTCCTTGCCTTGATTTTTGTGCCCTCTCTGCCTTGCTATATGAAATGTGCAGATCCATACAGTACGGCCTCCAACAACAGAAAAATAACTCAACACTCACACAAAATTATTGTGACATCCCCAAAATAAAGAAATCGGACAAAATAATTTAGAATCTAAAATTGCTGGAAATTTATTTCCGTTTTTAGTAAATTCTGAAATTGGAAATTTTTTTCCATTTATGGCAATTCCGAATTTCAAATTTTATAATTGTAATAAGTGATTTGACTGTTGGGAAGAGATTTGATTTGTCCCAACTAGCCACTTGACTATGACACTTGTATGAAAAAGGAAAAATATAATATTTTATATTGATTGCAGGAGGACAAATGGAACAGCCATGTTGAATTTAGCTGACCATGACTCCATGAGTGGGGAACACATTGGAATTAACTATGGGTTGATTGTTACAAGTGGAAAAATAATGATTTGGCCAATAGCAGCCCCTGAAAATCAGGGATTTAGAAATTTGCAAAAATTCCCCATGAGAGGGAAAAAGTCCTAGGCAAACTAATAAAAGAGCATATGTGAGGAGGCAGGACGTTGCCAAGTATGCTGGGGAAAGAAGACTACGAAATTTTGTTCTTGCTGTTATGAGCAATACTATGTGAGTGTGAGGCAAGGGGGATACTGTTGGAATTCGAAGGAAATTGCTAGAGAGGAGATTTCAATTCGCCCTCATGGACTCATGGTCAGGCTAGGGGGTGAATCGGGCAAGTAGATTGGTTGCCCTGCTCTATGGTTGGGAGGAACGAGGTTTCTCCCTTTGTCTTCCCGTAAATCTGGTTCAGATATGTAACTCTACCTTATTCTATTCAATTGTTATGTATTGAAATTTGTTTACTCCTATGTATGATTTTTGTTCTGGTTGAATGTTGTGGGGAAGATCTAGCATTTTACTTCATAATTATTGGCCAGAAATAGACTTTTTATTTAGATGTAATGTTGGATAATTACTAAGAATCTTGGAATGAACCAAATAGCGAAACGAATTCTATAATAGTTAAAAACCCCATAATAGATTGGATTTTCATACCTCCATGATCTTCTTGGTTAATTAAAATGAAAATAAGACTGTTGTGTAAGCACTGGAAGCCACGCGCACCAATAGTTGTGGCAAATTTTATTTTCCTATGGATATTTCTAGTAAACAGTGATCCACCTCGAATGAGAATACCTTTCACAATCCAACAAATATACCCTACAACTTTGAAGTACTATTCGATATACATTTAAACTGATACAGTTATTTTTATGAACCAATATATATATAGATATGTAGTGTAATGGACATTCTGCGACAGAGGAGGAATGACACTAGAGTAAGTTGTCCACACCAAAACCCTGTAGTACTAAGTGGATAGATAACCTTATAAGAGGGAAATTTTATTCCAAGAAGAAGAAAAACTCCTTGGACCCCATTACAGGAAGGCTATATATATACATATATAATTCAAGATAGATATGACAGTAAGTTAGGGATGACCTTGTTAATAAAAAACTTAACTATAGTAAACCACAAGTTCTGTCGTAATAACCATGCTGCCTATTTTGTGTGAGCAGGCCTATAAAGGTTTATTCAACGTAGGTAATAGAAATAGAAGGTAGGGATTGCATGATACACAAACCCAAACCAGACCTGTAGAGACTTTTTTTTAATAATGGTAATAGATACAGAAGGTAAATCGTGCACGATACGTAAACCCAAACGAATAATGATTCCATCGAACCTTTTGGTGTATAGACCTATAAGGACTTATACAATAAGTGATAACATAAACAGAAGGTAAATAGTACACGGTGAGTAGATCCAAAACTGAATTGAAGCTATCTATTTCACTGGTGAGCAGTCTGTTAAGGGCTTATTCGACAATGATAAATGACACAGAAGGTAAACAGTACACGGTGCGTAAATCCAAACTAATAATGTAGCTATCTACTTCACTGGTAAGCAGACTGTTAAGGGTTATTCAACAATGATAACTGAAAACAGAAGGTAAATAACTTGTGATGCGTAAACCCGAAACTAATTAATACATCAAATTGAGCATAAACGAAATGTGGGAATCATCGCCCATTTTATTTCTAGGAAAGAACAAAACCCTTAGGCGTAATCACTATGCATGGCCGAATCATTTTGGGAAAAGAACTGTACATCCAATAATAAGATTCAATTTCTGGAAACAAAACAGCTAGAATAGCTAGGAAAGAAATTTGAATCTATAGTACCAAAACCATCCTTGAATTATATAGAGGAGAGTACTTCAGAATCCCAAATACACAACAAATTTAACACACAATATAATGAGCACTGTACTTAACAAAACGACTGTCTAGTTCTCAAAATCCAACCAGGCGCAAGTTGTGTGGTGGTTCTGTATACCAGAATCACTTTATACAATTTAGAGTGTACCCCATATCAACTTCCACAAAACTTGGAATTAATTTCTCAGACATTAGGAGCGGAACAGAGCCCGGAAAAGCGGGGTTTGAAATCTCAAAATAACTTAGATACTGGGTAGGAACCCAAATACCTTTTGATGGAGTGAGGAAGGTGTCCCCATGCGTCGACATGCCTGCACCTGCGCAAAATAATGAGAAGCATTAAAATATAACCAACTAGGATAATATGTTTAAGTTACAGAATAGAAAGTAACTAGAAAAGGGGACCCGTGGATTACTTAACTAAAGCAGAGGATTTGTGCCTTCTGCCATCGTGCTACATCGTCCGGACCGAAAGGGGAAGAGGAGCTCGTGCCTCCCTGATGGGTACCCTCGCACATCTAGGGGCCCATCATTAATAATAGGTACTAGTGCATAATCCAAAAGGTTATTACAGGAATAACAGAAAGAATAAAAGGCGTAAAAACGAGCATGGTAAATATAAAAACCTTTGATATATTCAACATAAAAAGAAGAGATTAAACGCGTTCGTCCATTGGAAAAACTTTGCCTCTAAATCAATGATACTAGCGAACACTATAGTCAAACACAGAAGATCATTGTCGCGCCAAAGGACTATCCAACGGAGGAGACCAGGAAACAATAACAAGGGTTTAACCAAATAAGCTCTCGAGTATACTTTCATAACAGACGTTGTGATATGAGTAATGGCTTGGTCCTGACAGAATGAATGGTGCAGTAACAGGGGTAAACTAGGATAGGAACCAAACCCTTACCAATAGAACCTGACTCCTTTCTACCACAGTACCCTGGAAGTAAGATGAGGATATTATCAAATAACAGAGGTGTGCACAGACCCACAAATGAGGCATAATGATTTTAAAGCGTAAATAAAAGGATAGTTGAAGGTAAACTTACCACACATAACTGCTATCAAGAAGTGCCACCCAGAATCTCCACACATCTAACATAGGAACTGGAACCGTGAACTCTTGGCCACGATGTTTAAGCCAACAAGGGAATGGTATGCAATGTTTTCTCTCCTTCACAAAAAAACCTTAACCAGGGTGTGAACGGAATGGTCTGAGACACTGATCCCTCTTCTACCCAAACCAAAACCTGAATGAGTGAAGGGTACGGGACTAACCTCCGAATGGAGCAAAGAGGAGGACGTTTTTCGTACTTAGACCATGTGATCATAGGGGAGGTATCAATGTCTCCTTAGGGCACGCCAGTCATCCTCTGTATCGAGTAGACATATTTTCCTAGGAGCTTTAAATGTGTAGACAGGCCTTTAAGGCACAGTTCCTTCCACATGTATCCGTAGCTAAGAGCATTGATGGCAAGGCAACCAGATGAATGTCTCACTACACCATTATATGTCGAATCCAACTACCTTGCATTAAACACCCGAGGTTATTAGCCTTGTCATTACCTAACGAGTGATATGTAATATGATCATAACCATAACCTCCACAAGATTAACCCTCTGTGCACTTTAGTTTCAAGGTACAAGTTCAATGACCGAGGTTAAACCACTATACCTTTGTTTTCCGAACAAGGTTAACTTCTCCTTGTAATTTTTCTAATGTTACATACATATGTCGGAATGAACTTCTTAAGGCTTGACACCTCTAACCTCGCAATGTATGATAGCGACTCTAAGTAGTCACTTCTACATGTTTTAAAGTGGCTTAGAAAATAATACAGTGGATAGTATTAGGTTGTCATGAGACGAATAGTTCCCTAGTTATGGACTTGTTGTTCGTATACAACACTTTATCGATAAAGGAAGCAACGACTCTATGTTAAATAGCATAGAGGAGTGAAAGGCAATAAGACTGACGTACCTTAGGATAGACAAGTGACTGAAAAGCCTCAAGGACACAAAACCAACTCAATGTCCCGAATAATTTTATTTTATTTTATTTTTATCTAAATTTTGAGGTACATTACAATTATTCACTTGGGATTTGTGCCCAATATCTCTTGGGAAATGCACCCTCTTTGCTGCCCTAACTTGCCTCTCTCAATCTTACTCAAAAATCTCTCTCAATCTCCTTCTCGCTTGTCTCTTTCACACTACCCTAGGTATTCTCTTATAATAAAAATGTAATGTCCCCACTTTGGGACATCATCACAGTGCAGAGATTTATGATGACTAGAGTAGCCAGATGGATGTTATAGCGAATACAGGGGTATTTGAGAGGCATGGTGGGGTCCAACTTGCATTGCTCATCATATTCCATCATTATGAGCCATTCCTCATAGGTTGGCTTTGGTTCCGTTGCATTCCGACGATTTCCATGATTTTGACTATTTTGAGCTATAAGTCAATGAAATTCACTAAAGAGGTCATTTTGGGCACATTACTTGGAGAAACCTCTCAGTGTAATAGCTCATTGGAATCGGGAGGAGAAACACTACAGGATGGGATGGTTAGAAGTGACTTTCAGTGGCCAAGGAAGCTACAAGGAGAGATAAGGAGTTTTTCAAAGGTAAAAAGGTTAATTAATTAATTAAAGTGATTTAATTAATTAATAAATATTAATAAAATGAAAGTCACTTTGGAGGGACAAGGTGAGCCAAAAGTACAAAGGAAAGGCAAGGGCCTCTTCTCATGCATTCATGTATGATTATCTTTTGATATCTGGCTTTAGCTATTGAGCCCATCTCTTGGGGGTTTTGAGCGTTTTGACTTAACAAACCCTAGAGGGCGTTTTAGTGGTGAAAGATTCCACCTAGCTTTTCCCAAGCTTGGTCTCGGAGGTGTAATACTCTCCCACACCATTCTAGCTCAGTTCTACATCAGTGCAAGAGGGTTCTGCATAGCCACAGGCATAGGAAGAGAAGGAGGGCATACCATTGGGGGTTTCCAGCAAGGAGGGCGCACCATATTTGGAGAGAGATTCACTATAGGATATTGGCAGGGTCTTTGAGGATTCTATCACTTGGGTTTTCATTGCAGGGCCTTGGACATCAGATCTAGTGCTTTCTGAGAGAGTTGTATGGTTTAGATTATTTCTTGAGCAGTGGGACGAATTGAAGAGAAGGAGGGCGTTTTTGAGATTCAGATCTAGTCAGTTAGGAGGGATTATAATTCAGATCTGACCCTGAGACTTCACCTAGTGACTTGCAGTGTCCCGATCTATATTTCTGGAGAGTTTCAGAGCATTTGGAGGCCTCCTTCATCAGGGCCAAATTATCTAGAGCTTTAGTCATCCAGTGGGGCACACCATTTAGTGGGGGATTTCAGATCTACAGAGATTGAGAGGGATCTTGGAGATTCGGGCACCTGGATTGTTCTTACCATCACCTGATCTATCAGTTGGCATATTTCTTAGGG
>SNQJ01S0018494.1:90861-103804 GCA_010110895.2 Picea sitchensis
TTAGATTTTAAAAAATAATCATCAATTCTTCATTTTTCTCATTTCTTCTATTTTACCTCTTTTCGCCCTCTAGAAAAAGGACCCACATAAACTAATTGTAAGTTATGAAATGATATATTAGGATTCATAGAGGGAACTAATTATTTATATTAATGAGACAGATCAATTTCATGGAATCTCTTTCTTCCACCTAAAGAGCATTTAGGACCAACTAACTCCTTCGGGGAGCCTCATTCCCTAGTAAGCACTTGTGATTACGTTTCCTCATTTTGATCATCATAATTTTTTAAAAAGTTCCAACTTTTTTTTTTCTTTATCCCTTTTTCCTAGGAGGATAAACACAAACTTGGGAAAAAGTAGCTTGATAATGTCTTAGTCTAAGATGAAATAGCTGACAATTAAACATTGTCTTCTCATAACCTAAGACTTGAGTAAATTGAAAATTTCTCCATTTGAGAATCACTTTCTTCATTAGATCCTTATTGACTTTTATATTAACACAAATGCACACATATGTATATAATCCTTCGAGATCGTTCTCAAGAGTTTGCTTTAATGTAATTTCAGAAATAGTTACCAATATCCTAAAAACTAGCAAATGCCAAAAATGTAATGGAAAATTAGGAAGATGAAACCAAACCTAGATTTTGGTAGTTGACATATAAATTTAGAATCAAAATTTTGAAATCAAGGAGTTATTAAAATACCTACACTTTCCCATAACTAGAAACCCTCTTTAAAAACTATCTAATAATCAACATTATCAAAGAACTAAATAATAAAAAAATATTTGGAACAAAGAGATATCTCACATTTCTTTGTCCAAGATAAACAAATCCACTAATATAAAGTAGAAGTAGAAGGTCAATAACCATTAAATCACAAATGACCTCAACCTTTTCATATAAGGAATGTAGATAGTTAACCTCTAGCATTGTAATCTCCAATAAGGTTATTACTATAATGATATATCCATATGTTGAGAATTTATTCCACATCAAGTAGTCTCTTATACGTGTCATTTTGTTGTGGGTGTGTTGCAAATAATCTCACAAGCATAACAATTGTGTAGTAAAGATAATTTATATGAAATTATCAAAATCTAATAATTGTCTTTAAAATGGAAATCCATATGTTAATATGATAACATCCTCCTTCAATACAATACTAATATTATTCTATAATAAATTATTATCTCTCTATATATATAATTTAAATTAATTTTAAATCCAATTAAAAATTAAAATTTCAATTTGATATCACTATTTCATGAAAAACATATCTCAAAAATTAAGTAATTTGAAATTTTACTATACCAACAACATTACCCATCTTGTCACTATAACTTAAAAAAAAAAAAGTAGTTAGCAGAGGTATTAGTGGAACTACTTTACCTTTCTATATTTTTAATAGAGATTTCTAGTGGAGGAAAGCAAGAAAAGGTTTCAACGGATGTTTTTTTTGCCATGCTTAAAACATATTGGCACACCAAAGCACTTTAATATGACAAGAACCGATGTGGTTATATGTATAAACACACCACATACAACAATTAAAAAACATTGTCTCTCGTACTCAAATTTTGTAAAATGCCAACACTGAAGAAAACAAATCTCATGTGGTGCATACAAAAGATTTACACATAATGATGTTTATTAGTAAATAACATACATCGTTTTACAAGGTGCATCGATTTTAGTTTCAAATTAAAAAATAATTTAAAAAGATAAGAAATGATTCTTATATAACCAATATAAAAATTGATGCATACAATACCATGTGTACCATGCTAAAGATATCATTTTTTTTAACTTCTTTTCAGTGTATTAAATAAATTCAATTGTACTAGAAAATAACTCTACCACATGCATAGAGATAAGTTAAAATACGTGTCATTCATTTTTATTGAAAAANTTAACTGTATTGGTGTATAACTATGTCATGTGCAATTGTACTAGAAAATAACTCTACCACATGCATAGAGATAGGTTAAAATATGTGTCATTCATTTTTATTGAAAAAAAAAAAAAAAATCGTATTAATGCACTAGATATATTTAACCGCATTGGTGTATAACTATGTCATGTGCATTTAGATAGGTTAAAATCGTTTTTAAAAAATACATGAGTTAATATTTCAAAAACAAATCTGTATTGTGTCAAATAGATTTAACCACACTCATTGGTAACACTATCACGTGAAATGCAAATATAATTTTTTCAAAAAAAAAGAGATTAAAGCATCAAATAAATTTAACCACGTCAAAGTGTAACTCTACCATGTGCATTGATGTAGGTTAAAAAAATATATCAATTTTTCTTCAAAAAAAATATATTATTTATGTGCGAAATAGATTTAACTGTATCATCTACTAAATCTCTCTTTCTCTTTCTCTCTCTCTATATATAAGAATATGTTGAGTATTGATAAGAATTGATAAGATGATGATGATGATCCTCATGAAAGTATACTTATATGCATTAACTCATCACAAGATGAATGGACATGTTTCCTTTGACCTTTCATTTTACCCTAATTAAGTTATATTTAATATTACTATTATTATTATTATTATCATTATTATGTGTTGCATTTCCACCCCCTTAAGTAATGCTTTGTCCTCAAAGACTAAATAGGATTCTCTCTAGCAGAGGGTGTTTTTTTAAGAGAAATCAACTTTCTCTTTGTCAAGTTATAGGGGATTGACTTGGTTCTTGATTAAATCATTGGTGAGGTTTTGTTATAATGTATGCATAATATTTTGAAGTCCTTCAACATGTTTGTTGAACATGAAACCTTGATGATCCCTAGTAGCATACTTCCCTTGCTTTTATTGTTGTGTTTTTTACTATGTTTCTTGTCCTTTCTTCATTAGATCCTAGGTATTATCAACCTTACTTAGATGAAGTGTAATATATTTTTATATTGTTATTTTCAAGAAGTATTTTCTTTATCCGGGACCTATCTTAACTAAAATTTTGGGGTGTGAATTCCAATTTCAAGAATTCTACTTCCCTTCCATTTACTATTTTAAAGTGGTGTAATGATGGGCCTTCACATCTATGTCATGGAAACAAAATCTTACCACATATACAACAATTGTTTTCCTTCCTTTTGTTCCTTTCTAAGTGGTGATATTTATTGTCATTGTAACTAGGTGTCTTCTTTGGAGGTTCAAAAGCCACATCTTGTTTAGTAATGATCTTGATTTAAATATTTTTTTTTCATAGTTATAGCTTCAACCAAGTTCTTAAGCCTTGATAGACTAATATCATTGCAAATAATGGGTTTTAACCCAAAAATATACATTTTTAGTTGTTTATTGTCTATAATATAAAGAAGTCTAGTTGCTAGGACTTCTTAATCATGGTTATATTCATTAATTGTCCATGTTTGTTAGAAATGAGTGAACCAGACTTATAAGTGTTATATTCTTTGTCATCGTGAAATCTTTTAAGAAGATATTTTATGCACATTTTCCATCCAACTAAGAAACCACCAATTTTCCTTGACCACCATGTGAACCAATAATAAAAATCATCTTCCAAGTATAAGGATGAAATTAACATCTTATTTAATTCATTAGCAAGTGAGTTCATAGAAAAAATCTCCTCAATTTCATTAACCCACATGATAGCAATTCAATTTTCTAGTCCATCATATTTAGGTATCTAAATTTTGATTTTATTTAGATAACCCATGTTATCATAATATCTCTTGTAACTCGTGTTTGGTAATTCTGGGCCTAGTGGCATTGTTTAGTGGACTAAGGGTTGTGAAAATAATGAATATACCCTTTCTCTATGATCATTATTTTTTATTTTTTTGAAATTTAATCTTTGTTGTTGTTTCTCATTGTTATTAGGGTTTCCATCATTTTTCAAAATCTTATGTTAACTTGTCATTTTTTTCCTTTTCTCTATTAATTTTTTTATATTTTCCCTCTCCTAACTAATTTTGTCCTTTCTCAACATTATCAAGGTGGTCTTTAAGACATTAAAGTCATCGTTGCATCAACTAAAATCAATGTGCAATATTCATTGCTAACCATCTTGGTGTCAAGTTTTTTGTTTGCAGAATCTTTGCTTAAATATTTATATTTCTCTCTATTCTACTTATATAAAGTAATGAAATCCATTATGTGTGTGTGTGTGTGTGTGTGTGTGTGTGTGTGTGTGTGTGTGCACAAAGATATATATAATTTTTTATACAGATAACTTATCAAAAGTTTAAAAATGGGGGTGCACCCTTTCAAGAGACCCCTTGAAAAAATAAACAATTTATTAAAGGTTGTATAGTAATTCAGAATTGATAGTAGAAAAATCACATTGTAGTTTAAAAAGTGAGTTGTATGGATGAAGACAGATTGTGGTTGGGAATATACCATAACAGGTGACCAAAAATACCATGTATGAGAGATCAAGTAATGAGGGTGTTTCCTTGCTCTGTGACCCTAACCTATTCACAATGCCTCTTTCTAACACTTACGAGAATCAACACATGAAATTTTGTAAAATCTTTAAAATCAATTCCATTAATTCTAGATAAAGCTTCCATCAACAGATGTTCTCACTGTGAATAAATTGGGCAACAACAAAGATTGGATAGAAAATGGAGCACTTGACTAGAAAATATGCTCTAAGAAAACAATTGGTATAGGTTCGATGAGTGCATCTATAGTGAATGAAATAATGGGTACTATAGTAGGGAAGACTAGCGTAGGGTGGATAGTTGCAGCCATAGTGGATGTAACACATGGGGATACAGTAGGGCAAGGGTGGATATGTGGTGGTTATGGGAAGAATGGAAATGGTGGTAGGGTTGGGAAACGATAAATCCCCATGGGATATAAGATCAGACGAAGTACCCTAGCAGGGTGGGAATGGAATCCCAAGTGCTCGGGTAGGTTGTCCAATGACTAAAGCCACTTTGTAATGTAGGAAGTATTTTATAGGCAATGGATGGATGGAGAAAGGTGGTAGTGGTGAACTGAGAAAGAATGATGGTTCTTGCATACACATTAATAATATTTTTATTGGTACAAAAAACATGAATTTCAACTAAATAGGATAGTAAATTTCACATTAAAAAAATAATTAACTGAACCTAGTCATGAACACAATCAACTTAGCAGGATTTATAAAATTGTTGTTTTGTAAATTTCTAGGTTATTTATGAGAAATAAATTATAATGTAGTCATGTTTCTATAGGTCTCCATTGATTATATTGAGCAACCATATCCACCCTGGGTCCACATATTTCTCCATTCCAAGGTATCATGTGTTCAGTTAATTCTTGTTTTAATGTGAAAATTATTATTCTATTTTAGTTTAAATTCATGTTTTTGTGCCAATCAAAATATTATAAATGTGTATGTAGGCACAATCGTTCTTTCTCATTTCACCACTACCACCTTTCCCCATCCATACATCACCTACACCATACTTCCTACATTATAGAATGGGTCTAGTCATTGGTCACCCTCCCCATCACTTGGGATTCCATTCTCGGCCCCCTAGGTTACTTCACCCAATAATATATCCCATGGGGCTTTATCACTTCCCAACCCCACCACCATTTCCATTCCTCCCATCACCACAACCTATTCTCCCTTTCCCTACTATAGCCACATGTGTTGCATCCACTGTGGTTGTAACTATCCACCCTACACTAGTTTTCCCTACTACAGTCGACATTGTTGCATTCACTATAGATGCACCCATCAACCCTACACCAGTTGTTTCCTAAGAGCATCTTGTCTAGTTGAGTGCTCTACTTGTTATCAAATAACTTTTTTTTCCCCGAGTTATTCACACTTAGATCGTATATTAATGAAATTTTTATCTAGCATGAATATAATTTATTTTAGGCATTTTGATAAAATTTCATGTTTTTATTCTTGTAATCACTACAAATAGGCATCCCCGAGTGGATATGGTTGCTCAATATCTTCAATATATACCTATAAAAACGCGTATACATTATAATTGATTTATAATTAGAATCATCTTTAATGGTCTTGGCACAAGTTTTGAACACCAAAATGCCCCAAAATTCCATTTAATTTCTCAAATGGCTCCAAAAGGTTCCAAACCTCAATTTTCCAAAATTATACCTGACACTTAAATGTCCCTCCAAGATGATTCCTCCAATGTTTCCCACTATGAAATCATCGAGATAGATGAAAAGTAATATAATGATCCAATCATGAGCATACCTCCCCATTTAGGGATGATTTTGGTCCCCAAATATTTACAAATTAGGTGAGGAAATTTTTCCTCTACCTTCTCTGTAGAGTACCACTTTTCTTTGCATCAAAGTTTTCCTTTCAACCCAATCTACCAAAGGTCATGTTTCCCATGTCTTGTATTTTTGGACTGCTTTTGCAAAACTGTGTCCTTTTCCCACTCTTCTTGAGCATTTGGTTCTAAGTCCTCTATGGAAGGTAGGAACTTCTCCTCCTCCTGATTCAACATGGAAGGATCATAGATTTTGATATTATCCACATTCACTACTAATTAAATTCAATTATATGGAGGTATAATATGTCTGTAGGCGTTATCTCCCTCCTTCTACAATATTTACAAAGGTCCATACATCATAGCCTTAATCTTCTTACCAAGAACGTGTAGTCCGTTCTTATTCAATTGTAACCAAACATTGTCTGCCACTTTGAATGACTTATCAATTTTGTTTTGATCATGTTAGTCCTTGTGTTTTTCCTGTGACTTCTTCAGTGTCTCTTGTACCTACAAATAGATTTGCATAATATTCTAAAAAAAAATGTCTTCTCTTAATGCATATCATGTGAGGTCCTCCCTCACTCCTTCTTATTATCCATATACAACATCCAAGGGTGAAGATGGAAAATATCTAAATAAAGTTTCAAAAGGTGACTTACCAGTAGAAGTGTGAACTACTCTATTATAAGAGTGTTATATGTAGATTATATTTTCATCCCAACTCTTCATATTCTTCTGATTGTAACCACTTGGAAGTTGTACCAAATTCATGTTTCCTAATTATTTATACCCATATGTTTGTGGATGGAATGTTGTGGATATGTTCAACTTAGTGTCTATATTCTCCCATATTGCAGTCCAAAATGAACTGAGAAATCTGGTATCCATGTCTGATATATGTTCCGTGGTATCCCAAAGTGCACACCGACTTTCTCAAAGAACATGTTGGCTACTTAGTGTCCTATGATAGTATTTTTACAAGGCATCATAATGCACATATTGTTGAACATGTCAACTACCACAAATATATAGCCATGTCCCTTCTTGGTTAGTGGTAAACCTCCCACAAAATTCATGGAAATTATTTCCCAAGGTCTAGTGGGTATTGTTAAGGGATGGTATAGACCTTGCTTCCTGTTACTTGTCTTGATGGTAAAACAAAGTATACATCCTCTAATACACCATGCTACATATTATTGCATTCTGGGATAGTACACATACCTTTGCAACTTGGAAATTGTCTTCCCAACACCAAATGAACTACAACCTTGGAGGTGTGAGCCTATCTGATAAGTTATAGTTGTTCACCTTTAGGCACACAAATCTTTTCAAGCTTGTGAGTAACCCATTATGGAAATGATATTCAACCTTGTCGTCATGTTATTCTATATGAATTTTCCTTATAGCTATTGAAACACCTCATCCAAGTCCTCATGTTTTTTGTATGCCTCTCTCAGAAATTTCCAGCAATGAAAACCATGCCTCAAACAAAGATCATAGGAGAAATTTATGCCTCCCACAAGTTGACCTAACGTGTTGACCACCATGATACTAGTGGATTCTATGTCAAGCCCCCCTTACTCAAATATATGGGGCTAGCCATGTGTGTATTTTCGAGAATATTCTAGAAGGTCCAATCCTTATAACTAATTGAAGGTTGAGAAAATTAAAACTGTACCCCTAGATGGCTATTGGGCTATGTTAAGTATTGAGTCTCTAGGAGTAGAATGGGTTCCATTCTTTAGAATTGTATTTTTTTCATAGTTGAGAAAAGAACCTGTGAGTGGTATTTTTTTGAGAGAATAACAGAGGAGGAGAGATCTCGTAGCAAGCATATAGGCCATAGTTTCAAAGGAAACTCCACAGAGAGTGCCTCTTTCTATGTACTTCCATTCGAATAAAATAGATCATAGCGAACTCATATTCTAGCTAGGTTTTCTCTTGTATTGGGTTTCCCATGTTATAACTTGTGCTTATTTTTGGATGGTGTGTCATTATTTATTTTTGTTCTCTATTTTTTGTATTTCAGCTATTTCATATATTTAAGTAGAAAACCGGTAATTAAAGAATCTCATATCTAAAGGAAATTAATCTTCACAATAAAGATTTCAGTAATTTTATTATATATTTTGTGACAATCCATCTAGATGAATATCCACAAAAATTTAAATATCAAGTTGACTTTGTTTCAGATAACTTATGTGTATTTCATAATCATGTGGGTAAAGAAGAATTATTTAATCTATATATTTGTGACACTTTTTGGTTGTTCATTGGTCCTAAAATTATGACGATTTTCCTAAGTTTAGAATTCCATTAGTGTGTTTGTGTGTGTTCACTCGATAGGTAAAAATATTGATCTTAACCTAAATAATAACCAGTCCAAGTTCATCGTTCCATAACAACAAAAACCCTTTGCATACCCCTTTGAGATATTGTAAGGATTTGCTATAAATTACTCAATTATATGTGATTAAGAATATAATCATAAGATTAAGATGTTGGCTCAAGAACAAAATCATTATTCATATATTTTCTTCAAAACCATGCATATGTTCACAAAACCATAGGCTAATATCAATCTTTTCTAGGCACAAAGAAAAATAGAAAACGCATGCCATATGAAGCATATAAATTATTTGAAACAATGTAACATAATAAATACATGGGTGTGAGGAGACCTAGTGGGACATGTGGTAGAAATTGTTGCATCAAGTCTGAGAAAATAGGTTTATTCCCATGTGAAGGGAGGCGTGCCATCTATTAGGAGTTGCACATGCCAAAAAATCAAAGATAGTTACTCATACTTTAAAATTATGTTTTCCAAGTGTTTGTTAATTTCAAAATTAAATACATAAGAAATGAAAACATTAAAAAAATGTGTCATAGTAACCTCATCGAATAAACTATATCAAATAAGATCCTCTATTGGGATATGACAAGTATTCCCACAATCAGAAAACAAATGTGAAACTACTGCATTGGAATCAAAATATCCAGGCTGATTTGAAGGCCACAAACTTAGTGTTCTAACATCATCATATGATGTTTCTCAATGAGAATATGCCATGAATGCACTATGTTGAACTCGACTACATGTGAGGGACAATTTCACAATACTAGTGGCATGAATCCTATCTTTGAGATGAGGTGGCTCGATGAAGGGGGGCTTAGGAAAATTCCTAGGAGTGGGTGGCTCTCTTAATGGATTATTCTTGGTGGTTTATCGATCGTGAGAAAATCCAAGACCAACCCCTTGGAATTCTTCAATTCCAAAATAATTGGCGTAGAGACATAAATTGAACTCAACCCATAAGTTCTGAATAAAATGCAAGGGAACCTCCATGATATTGTAGGGAGGTTTATCAAATACCATAAACCATCAATCCAATTGTCTCCCCATGTTGGGAATGTGTACTAGTCCATGCAATGATTCCTCTTTCTTGGATCATACAACTGGTTAGTTTTACTGTCAATGAACAACTAAACAATTATCTCTTTTCTTATATTCAATTTTTTACCCCTTCCTTACTAATTCCCATTGAGTAGTACTCTCTCATCCTAGAACTATATTCAAATATATCAAATAATTGGCCACCGACATGGCCAATGGAAGCAACGATAGTGTCAAGTGAAGTGGTCACTAAAATATGAGATGACTCTTTGGTGTTCCTAAGATCCCCAATATGGTTTTTAAGTTCATTTAAACATTGATTAATTTCATTTTATGGGTTTGTGGGGGTTTATGGTTTGTTTTTTCATGAGGGTTTTACTTCATGATGATGAAATAACAACTAAAATTAAATAATAAGAAATTTTCATTAAAAATGTAAATTTCTGAAAAGAAAAAAATAAATAAATGACATTTAAAATCAAATATACCTCAAAATAAGAGTTTCTCTCCATAAAATTCCAAGTTCAAATGGTGTTGATGTCCAGGTCCTCTAAAGAAAATTTGCTGAAGGTTGGTAGAAAATGAAGAGTTAGGGATCACCTTTTTTAATGTTTTTGCAGATAGGAATGTGCATGTGTTCCTAATGCATGCATGCTAAGAAATGTGCATGTGTTTTAATGCATGTGCATTGTTTTTAATAATAAAAAAATATACATGTACTCTTATAGAGTAGCTTGCATGGAACTTCACTTTGAGATGAAACTATTTAAACAAGAACACTATTTAAACAAGAACGCATGTGTTCCTAAAAATCAATGAGCACACATTCTTGTTGCAATGAAAAAGGGAACCATCTTTGTGCACTGAGTATTTTTAGGGTCAACCTTGACCCTTTCATATGAAACAATACAACCTAGTACTCTACTCCTTGTTTCCCAAAAGCACATTTGGACATTTTTACATACAATTGTGTTGAGTTATTTATATGGCTTAGGACTTTATCCACATGTTTAATGTGTTCTTCCCATGATTTTCTATAGATAAATATATCATAAAACATAACCAACAAAAACTTTCTAAGATGAGGTCAAAAGAATATCTTCATAAGTCTTTCAAAAGTAGAATGAACATTAATCCACCTAAAAGACATGACCAAGAACTCTTCTCACCATCACTACTAGAGTGAAAAAGAACTATATCTAGGTTGAATAATACCTACATCAAACATGTATTTTACTATTTTCTCAATCTCACTATTTTATTGATATGGGTATCTATAAGGTCTTTTATTATGAGTTGTACTTCTAGATATAAGCTCAATTTGATGTTCATGATCTCTATAGAGAGGTAGCTCCTTAGAAATTTATTAGAAGATTATATAATTCATTTTCAAGATATATTTTAATTTTAATGGAAAATTTTCATATTCATATTTCACTTTAGTAGAATTAAATTTAGAAATAACTCTACTACAACTCTTTTTTAAGGAGCTTTTCCATGTAGTGTACATTGATCATATGAGAAGGTGAAGATTTTAACCCATTTAACCCATGTTCAATTTAAAATTTCAAAAATATCTCTAAAAACATTGTAAAACATCAACCAAAATATGTGAACAAAACAAGCATATTATGAAACATTCAAAAAAATATTTTCAATACCATTGTGAAGTAATGGAGAAAGAATATGAAAAAAAAAAAGCACAAGCACATAAAATCATTTATAAATTAAAGTGAAATTTGTGGGTTGAAAATGGAAACCAACAACTTTATACTAATTAAATTAATTAATCTCTACTTAATATTTATAAAAAAATTATAGAAGATTAAATTTAAAAAATTTAAATAAATAATAATTAATATATTCATTTAATTAATTAAATTAATATTTTATTTTTAAATAATTAAAATATTTATTTTTTTAATAATATTTAAATAAAATTCATAACAGAATAAAAATAATTTATATTTTTTATTAAATAAAAATTAGTTTTATTTTATTTAATTAATTTTAAATTTTAATTTAATTTTATTACTTTTATTATTATATTTAAGATTCACATTTTTTCATTAAATTTGATTGATCAGTTTAGATGGTTCTAATTTTACAGGGTAACCCACTTTAAAAACCTCTCTATTTAGAAGAAGTTTCTCAACTACATACTAATTACAGAGGGCATGTCTATAAATTTAGATGCGCCTCATCCTGCACAGCTACTTAGGTTCTAAATCCCCGCTACCCAAAAACACATCTAACCACACCCTAATCACCCAAATAAAAAATGAACTAGCAAGCAAAAAAATTTCACATTTCCTCTAATGAACAAAAGCTATTTATTATAACAAGAAGAAACAAACAATTATTATATATTTAAACAAAATTATACATGTCTTCTTTGTCCTTGTCAAAATCGACAAATCTTAAAATCCATGCACACAAGCTAGTGAGATTGGCAGGTCAGCGTAATCCAAACTATGAGAGAGGTCAGCCTTCTTACGACCAACAAAATTATAATGTCTTCTTTAACCTTGTCAACATTTGCCATCTTAAAATCCACGCACACCAGATAGTGGGCTTGGGAGGTCAGCGTAATCCAAACTGTCAGAGAGGTCAGACTTCCTACGACCAAGGACGAGAATTGCGACTCCACCCTTAATCTTTATCATCTTCCGTAAATCAATCTTCTCGACTGCAAACTTCGGGGTTTTTAAGCATCGAAATTAGAAGTCGTCAAAACGGAAGATGAGGAACGGGCCCGCCCACTGCCTCCTTGAGAAGATTTGGTGTTTTGGGACCGGAGCACCATCTTCGTAGAGGGAGGCAGACCGAGGGAGACTTGAAGAGCATTCATTCATTGCTTCTTCCTTCAAGTATATCCAACTTTTGGCAGCGACAAACCCCACTAAAATATATGGTGAGTGCCTTTGAAGAACTGTTTTCGAGCTTCCTTCATGAAGATTTAACTATTGCGCTATTCCGATTTATATATCAGCTATATCTGGATCATATCTTCCAACATAGGCATTGCTCCATTTCTTCACTCAGCTTAGTGGCAGAGCTGTTCTTCTTCAATATGGCTGTTACAATTACAGTGGCCTCGATGGTGCTGCTGATGATAATCGTTTCCATCTGCATCGGATCAGGATCTGGTCGGGCCGATGCTTTGACAGTCCTAAGCAAGGATTACTACAAGCAAACGTGCCCAAGTGCAGAGACTGTGATAAGGGATACCATACGCAACGCCACCCAGTTCGACCCTAAAATCCCTGCTCGCATTCTACGAATGCACTTCCACGACTGCTTCAT